>CATIWR010416587.1:0-41656 GCA_949677035.1 Omphalea diandra
TCTATTTTATATATATATATATATATATATATATATATATATATATATATATATATATATATATATATATATATATATATATTATTTGGGAAATATAGGACAGAGCATATAAAGGGCAGATCATGATGTTCACAAAATTAAAGATCAGTTGGGCCCGACAAGCCCCATACTCAAATCCCATTGGCAAATCTATAAAAATTGCGAAGATAGTGAAAAGAGAAGCCCGTATTCAGAGACAGATAAGACAGTCCACCAAAAGTCAAAAGATGATGACAACATTTTGTCTAGCTATTAGCGACTAACACAAGCTCAATAACATAAATTTTATATTTTTTTGTCATTATATATATATATATATATATATAAAGACACACTGTTAATGTCATTTCATTTTCTTTTTGATCTCCTAAATCAGAGGATATATTCTCTTTCTCCCTTTTCTTGTTATTTGACTACACAAACCCACCCTTAGGGAGTGGAAGTGGAAAATAGGGAATAGGGATGCAAAAGGAGAATAGAATAGCTAGAAGCAATAATATAATAGTCTTTCCTTTTTTTTTTTTTTTTTTTTTTTTTTTTTTTTTTTTCTCTTTTTAAGAATTCGAATTTATTTATTTATTTTTTTTTAGGACGGAATTGGACTAGGAGGTGGTGATGCAATAGGGTTCCCAAAACAAAAGAGATCTCCTTGGCTCCTTGCAGCCTTCTAACAAAGAAACTAAGCAATCTCCTTTATTCCCTCTCAATAACACCAATTCTTGTTGCATGTCATTTACCATTAATCTCTCTGAGAGGGTGGATTTGTCATTGTTGTCTTTGCTCCTCATTGATAATGGTTTTTGGCTATTGGCTTTGGGACTGGGTGCAGCTACTGTAGCCATGGGCTTGGGTTTCCAATAGTACTCACACGCATTAAAGGAGGATGATGGTGTTGCTTTTGCTATGGCCGCCACCGCGGCAGATGGTATAGAGATCATTCTAGCCACCGAAGGTCGCGGTGGAAGTGACTGGGTGAGTGGGGTAATTGGGTTCGCCACCTCCTCCACCCCCTTTTCAAATTTGACCATTTCATTGGACTTGTTAGGCCATGTTGGGTTCCTATTAGCTAACCCCATGGGCTTATTCATCATTAGTGCCAACCTCTGAACATTTATCACTCCACTAGAATACTTGGGTGCTTGCTCCATCACAAACCTCACCTCTTCACTTCCTCCTCTTATTTTATTCGCAGTTTCCTTCATCTCCATCTCCATCTCCATCTGCATCTCCATCTCCATCTCCATCTCCGCTTCCTCTTCCTCTTCCTCTTCCTCGGTTCCCTCCTCCTCTATCTCTTCTTCATCTTCTGAATTCTCAATTTCTACTTCAAACATCTCCATATTATTCTTCTCTTCACTCATTTCTCCTCCCTTTGGTCCTTGTTTCTCGTTAGGACTTTTGATAAAGCTAAGGACAAGGCGACCATCCTGGCGTTCGGCTCTGAAGTTGTTCTGTGAAGTAACAGAAACAGCTTGAAGAACCAACCGGCCATTATCGCGAAGTCGCCTCATGTGCACCGATGCCCCATCACGTCTAGATAGTGAAGGAAGTGGTGGAGGGAAGGATCTTGGTGGCGATTTCTTGCTAGCTGTCGCAAGATTATATTTGGCCACACGCCAATCTTTCATATCATACTTTTGAGATTCTTCTTGTTCTTCTTCTTTGTCTGCTTCCTCCGCATCACCAGTCTCCGATGGCGGATATGAAGAGAACCCATCAGAGCCAGTCTCGGATCCGAGTCTTTCAGTGCAAATTTCAAGGCTCTTATCGCTTAAAGAACTTGTTGAATTTTTAACAAGAGGGGGGTTATAAGGTAGAAGATCGATGGCTTTTTGTTGAGCTTTCTGTGTCATGAGGGAGCTCCATATATCGAAATGTCCAGCAGGTTCTTGCTTCTGCTTCTCTTCTTGAATTAAATTCCAAATATCGAATTGCCGTCGAGGCTGATCAGTGTCTTTCAGCAATCTTTCTTCTTCGTCCTCATCTTGTCCTGATGATAAGTGTGTGATGGAAACTGGGAATTCGTCAGATGATGCAATTTTTTTGAGTGGAGAGAATCCTTGTTGAGTTTGCCATTTCTTGGAGGACATGTCAGCTGAAAGAGTCCTCCTAAGAGATTTGGTTCTTTCATAATCAGACACAAGAATGGACAATATGCCCTGTTTCTTGGTCACCATGAACTCTTCCTTGAAGGAAGAAGATAGGTGTAAGCTCTTGCTAGGAGATGACATCCCAAGAAGATGATTCAAGAGCTAACAAGTAATCTTCCCTATATAGTTGTAGCAAAAGAAAGAAACCAATTAGACTACTGAACTACATATGCACCAAATATCAAGAAACAAACAAGTAATTTGTAGTTAGCAGTTACCTGAAGGAAAAGAAATGAAAGCAACACAGCAACCAACAGAGGTCTGCTAAGAGACCACTACTGGCGCGAGTTGCAGGTCTGATCAGAATAATTAAGAAGATGGAAGGTGTTTGATGAAAAAATTTGAAGAAGATGTGGGTTTAATGGATGTGGCTGTGGCTCATGGCAAGAAGAGGAGTGAGGGAATGTGGGCATTTTGTAGGAGGGGAAAAGGGCTATGGAACCGTGTCCAATGGGACCCTTGTACGCCACCATGAAAAGACCATTCCATTGGTTTCTAGTTTCTTTCCCCTTATCACAAAAGTGGATGACTTAAAGGAAAGAATTAAGAGTGAGGGATGATACTAAGAGGGAGTCCTCATTTTTGCTTCCTATGAGCTCTCTGTTTTCACTAATGGCAAATCTTTATGTTTGTGTGAAAATTAGAACAAAGAATTGTATTGTGGTGTAATGTGAAAGGGACTGCTTTTAAGACCTAAAGATTTTGTGACCTCATATGAGAATAATTGTAGGATATGCATATGATTTAATCAGGTGAAACTATATGATTTAATCAGGTGAAACTAGTACTAATAATTATTTCTATGTATGTATGCATATATGCCAAAATTATCATTTCCATGAGAAAATCCCAAAATCTGACAAATATCAGCTTATGCTCATACCAAGATTTTGAAATGTATGATGATTAACTAGAACTACTATATTCTAGAACTACTATATTACTCTTTTGGGTATGTCGTAATTTGGAATCAACTACAAGATGTGGTTTTCTTTGTTTTTTTCATACAATGAAAAATTCAAATAGAACACCCAAACGTTTATCACAAGGTTACTCATCTCCGATAGGCTAAATAAGGTTAAATTGAGAAAACACAAGTTGTGCATGGAGTAAATTAAGAATATGTGCCAGAGTTATTTTGTGAGGATGCACTTGATTTTCTATTTGAATAATTGTGGGTGCCGCGAGGTACAACACCAACAATAATTTCACACTAAGGCCTCGTTTGGTCTTGGTGCAATATATGTATATTTTTTTCACTTTTTCTTTTTGCATTGAAATGATGGTTTAGTGACACAAATTTTTTCCCTTTTAAATAATAAATAAAATTTGTTCAAATATTTTTTTTTGTAATTTTGTATAGAAGATGAACAAAATGTTTGTGTGACGTAAATGTTAAATTTTTTTCTTTTTTTCTTCAAATAAAAGATAGAATTTGTTCAAATATATATATTTTCTTTTTTCTTCAAATTCTTTACAGAAACTGAATGAAAATATTTGACTGTCTTGAATGCTATAGTTTTTCTTTTTATCTTTTCTTTTTTTAAAATAATTTGAATGCTATAGTTTTTTTCATTGTGAATAAATAAGAAATAAAAAAAATTGAACAAATTTGTATGTAAAATGAAAAAATTCTGTATATACGAAATTTATAGAAAATTTTCAAATTCTATATAAAAAAATGAAGAAATTATGTATATGAAGTGAAAACATTTTGTATCCAAATAATAAACCAAACACAGTTTAGTATAGTTACTATTACTATTAAGACCATGTTTGGCTTGTTGAAATTTTTTTAAACATATAAAAAGTGAATGAAAAAATACAAAATTTGATCAAAATAGATATACAAATTGAATATAAAAAGAACAAATTTTATATTCATAAAAAAAATGCCAAACATGACATGAGTGTGATAACGCTATAGTTGCTACATTTGCTGTCACCTATCAATGTCCTTTTTATTTATGGTCTTATTGCCATAAACGCTACGAATGGCAGGTGGACGCATGGTGAAATCTTAAGGGGCAAATCTCCTATTTGAATAAATTAGATTTCATTTAAAATTTTAAATTAACAATAATAACTTATAAATTATAATTTTTTTCCTCAAAAAATAATTATATTATTACTAAATGAATTAAAGAGATTTATGTTACATGCTTATTCATGAATAAAATTTAGGTTAGCAACCAAATATTATGTAAAAAATTATTTTTAAAAGATCTTCAAATATATTTTGATGATGTATGATATATGAAAATAAATACCATAAATAAATTAAACAATGACCAAATTCTAAGTAAATTTATTAAATTTACTCCCACCAATCTATTTTTTTTTTTTTCATAGAAAAACAATGCATGGGATTAAGTCCAAATCACTAATTATGATCACAAATTTACTAACTTAATTATATGTTTTCTTTGTTTTTTTTTTCATATTCTTCTTTTTGAGATAATGATTAATTACTCTTATTCATTTAATTTACATGTACTCATAATTTTTCTTCTAAAAAACAAATACATATCATATATAATTTTTTATTATATCATTTATATTGTGATAAATGGTATAACAAAAATTTGATAAGCAAATAGAAATTATTATTTGAAAAAACTAAAGTCAATAGAATATATTTGAAAAAAAATTAAACATATAAAGACTGGATTACTAGTTGAAAAAAGAGAAGCAAAATGGGAGGGGCCAAAATAGGAGAGACTATCAACATAAGAAAATGATGGATCTCGTACAATATAATGCAAGCATGGAAAGCACCGAGGAAGAAAACACACTCAAATTCAAAGGACTAATGACAAAGGCATGCTTAAAGAAGTTCAAAGAATCACTTGGATGGTTTGTGAAGGAAACAATCAAGCTTAAAAAGGAGAAGTCAACCATGCATGTATTTGGAGCATTTAATGGATCTCCTTTATAAGGGCAAAATCATCATCCATGTTTCTTAATTTCATTGTGGAACTTCATGATTAAATCTATAAGTCAAACTTTTCATTTGGGACAATTTGCACTAAAAATGATTTAGAAGATTCTAGAAGGATCTATAAAGATTCTAAAAGATTTCAAGAAGCTTTTAAACACACTGGGTGGCGTGAAAAGAAACCTTAGAAGGAAAAGCAAATGGGTTGTCCAAGATAGGGAGATAAAGTTAAGGTTAATAAGTCAATCGAAGTCAAAGTTCAAGAACTTTCAAAGATTTGCTTATTTGTTATTGTCTTCTCTTTCTCCTTTTTTATTAACTGAATGTAACCTCCTATTTAGATTAGGATTCTAATTGTTTCTTAATTAGGAGTATTTCTTTATTGATTAGGATTATTATCTAATATTTTAGAAGGATCAAAACACTCTTTGGCTAAATTTTGCATAGGATATTCTTAAGATTATTCTCCTCTCGTCTAATTAGGATACTTAGTTTTTAGCTTAGGAAATAAGTCATGTAATGCCTATGTAAGACTCTAAACCATCCACCATCAATTACTTTTGAGAGTTTAATTTCTCTTCTTTGGTTATTTGAAGAACCTAGGTGAATTTATCGTGTGAAGGCTTGATACATTTGTAATCACCATTTTCATTTACTAATCATGACATTCATATCCAAAATTACATATGCATAAAAGTTGATTCATCGTGCATATATGTTAACTAATGTTGAAGGCTAGTGACCATAAATTAGTTCATATCTAGATATATGTATATGACATAAGGAGAGAGAATTGAAATTTAGTCGACGACCTATGGTTTATGTGTCTATATGCAAAACTCTACACACCAAAGTATTCAAACCCTATGCTTTAGTATTTAAAAAATATAATTGCAATTTGGTGAGTCACGACTCAATGAATAAAAATAGTAATAAGATTCTTATGGCACGACCAATAATCAAATATCATCAGGATACATTACAAGTACAAGAATTGACTATACAAGTGCAAATGCAATACATTAATTTTTATCGTGACCTTGCAAGACAAACACTAATCCTAAAAACTCATGTGATTCAAGTGACATTTGATTTTGCTTGCCAGAATATAACAAGTGAATCATTTGATAAGTAACATGTGCCAATAAGACATATTGGCCCTTTTTTTCCAAGTGATTTGTAAGTGTTTGACAATTTAGTCACAACATCCTTGTAGTTTCATAAGCTAGTGTTCATTCACAATGGTATACCAAATAATCATTAATAGCATATAATTCTTACTTGACTTTTATTCATATGTAAAGTGTAACAATTCAACCACATATACATGTAATAGAACATAATCATATCATAAAGTTATCACATATACACATTAGGATCTAATTGTGATTTTTACTCGCCTTTTGATGTGACCAACCTTTATGGTAGGTTTGGTCCTCTCTCTTGAGCTTCCTCAATGTGTTGGAATCCTAACATTTGATATATACATGGTTATAAGCATGTCAAAATGATTTTGAATGTTTGGTTTGCAAATATGGGTATGTTCGATGCAAGTGGACCTAGTGTTTATGTATATTTTCCTTATATGGTAACCTTATCTTGCTACACTCTTACAGTAATAACTCCAGATATACTTATCCAAAATGACTTGATTATTTTTTTTCAAATAAACTAGACATATCGTGATATAACATAATCAAATTTCAGGTCAATATAATACATATAAAAAATGTGGTGAATTTTTGAATTTTACCCTGTTTCAATGTCATCTCAATCTGAGTAGGTCTTACAATCTTGGGTATATCTCAAATTGTACAAATCCCAATGCAAAACGGATTTCTAAACAGTTACAAAACACATAAATAAACATTTTTCATGTTTTACTCATTATCTAATTCAGTTTATAAAGTCACCAAAACCAATGATTAATCTTAGGGTAAGCACGTTTTCAATATGTTGAAAATCAATCGTGATGAAAGGGACAATATCTCATCAAACAAGATAAATTTGGCAAAAATATTTTACAGGAATGTAGATCATACATAAATATACAACTTTCAAGTTTTTCACATCATCAAATTCAGATTTTATGGCCATCAAATTCTTAGAAAATAGAATTAAAAGATTGATGACGTTTCATCAGGTTCAGGGTTAGTCACAATTAATGAGCTATATCTCTTTTCACACAACAAATTAAGAAAAAAAAAATGCTTTACAGGTATTTAAAGGGGATATAACCCTACAAATTTCATATTTTTCACTTTGTCTAAATCAACACATGAGGTCATCAAAATATATAAAAACAAAAAGACTGAGGAGATTTCGGTTAGTTGTGAACTAACCTTAATGAAAGAGCCATATCTCCTCACACATAGCAAATTAAGTAAAAATGTTTTACATGCCTTTATATGGGGCATAAAGCTCCAACTTTCATATTTTACACTTTTCCTAGTTCCTTTTCTAGGGTAATGAAATCGTGGGTACAAAATCTACTCTAACAATAAAACTAACACAATCAACTCTTATTTCTTTTAAGCTTTAACCTCCATACATGAGCTCTACCATAAACTATTCTATAATTCTTCCTAATCATGCATGTTTAACATGTTATGAGGGAGGAATTTCATGTTGGAAGAAGATAAAATCACTTACCTCTTTTGCCAAAATTAGAAAAGCTTAGGGTTTCCTCCAAGCTAGCTCACTTTTCTCCCACTCATCCTTCTTCTTCATCCTTCTTCTTCTTCTTCCTCCTTTCTTCCTTTCTTTCTTTATATTTTCTGCACTCCTTCACATTTTGGCTCTCCAATCTCATCCTAAATGATGAAAAATTTAATTTGTGTACCTACACTAATAAGACAAAATCATGGTGTCTCACTACTATTGGTTGGAAGTTAAATATTTCTCTTTTAGTCCATCTTCTTCACCCTTTCATCACCTCTAACCATCTCTTAATCCCTATATGTTCCTTATACTATTAAATAAGCTCTAAAACACTATTATTTATGATACTATAACATGCACACAATATAAGATAATTTGCCATGTAACTATACAAATATTACATATATGTTCAAGTGTCTCAAATGCAATTGTGCAAGTGTCATCGTCGTGCTTATCTAAATCACATATCTAAACTATCATTTATCCATTTCATTTGTTCATGTGGGATTGCGAATCATTTATGCAATGAATATGTTCATGTAAGAATGTCAATGAATGTGGATAGGGATGTTACAATATTCAAACATAGTTTAATTTTGAACTTAAAATTAACTTAGTTAATCTTAGGTTTAGCATTAAATAACCTTTAATTTTTTTGTAACTAAGGTTCTTATATATGGGTTATCTAGGGGTCTTACTGAGAGTTAAATTTTTTTTTACTTGATTAATTGATAAATCCTCAACATTAGTTTTAAGATTGCATGTAAGTTTCAGACAAGTTATCCACATTCGTATTATTTGGTATCAAAGCTTTGGCTTCATCAATCAAGTATATGTCCTTTAGTTTTTATTGGCCCTTGAGCACTAAGAAGCGAGGTTGAATTCATGGGAAACTAAAAAATTTGAGGGAAGATAAGGTGTTTAGAGATTAGAAGAAGAGTAGAAAGAAAGAGCACACAATGTTTATAGTGGTTTGGATGTTAACAAATCCTATGTTCACTCTTCAATTCTTTGCAATTAGGTGTCTTACTCAACTTAAGGTGGTGTTTCTGAGCTCACACCAAACTTGTACAATATGTTTTGATGGCTCACACACAACCCTATAATTTGTGTTTCAAGGCTCACATAAAACCTTGCTTAAGTGTTTTACTAAGGCTCACACTTTAACCTATTACAAGAGTTTTAATAGCTAGGTTGACTCTCAACCCAATTACAATGGTGTTTAATGCTTACACTCAACATCAATAACTCATAATAAAAGAATAAGAAGTTGTGAAGTAAATTTACAAGAGTTTAGCTTTAATTAATGAAATTCTCTTGTATTCATATTTGTTTGGTGGAGTATTTATAGGCAACAACCACCAAAGAGACATTACTAATAAACTATGCCTAAATCTCTAAGGTAAGCTAGGCAGATTTTGCATTAAATGTCTGTTAAGCTAATTTTGAGGCCGTGACTAGCATTTCGCAATCGCGACTTTCCAATTTGCACTGGGAAGACTAAAATAATGGTAATTAACCCCATTTTATGTCTAACAACTAGTTCACGTGGCATGCTACTATTGGTGTTCCAAGAAATATAGCCATTGTGATGGCTAACCAACCAAAAGTCATGATCGTGATTAAGATCCTTCTTCATTGCTGTAGGGACCATGAATCCTTTTGTTTGGTGAGGAGAAATCACTTCTATAAGTCACGGTTACGACAGGTTATTCGTTCTCATGAATTTTGATATCCCAACGATCATCTTGGACACTTGGCATGTTATGGTTACAGACTTAGTTTTCTTCTTTCAGTTATAAAATTTACGGTTGCAACTCAAGATGCAAACACCACCATGAATCTCTTTGTGTCATTCAAGTCTTCCGCGGCTGGATTGCGGCTGCAAATTCCTCTGTGAATTCATCTAGTCCAAGTTCATTTATCCTTGTTGTAAGGTCGCGATCGCGATTTAGAGGATCCTGATCGAGAAGTGGGATGCCTTACTCAACGCTAGAGATTTAAACTTCCATCTAACTTTTAATGCAAAACTAATTTAAAAACTATAAAGGCAACACTTAAACAAGATATTAGTACCTATCAGTCTTCACTGTCAAGTTTAAAAGAGGCATTTGACCAACTTAGTCCAATAATCTCTCTTTTTTGATTTTGACAACATAGATTGATTTTACTTAAGGAAAATGAATTACATGAGTGTGAATTTGAGATGATTAACAATTTTAACAAAATATTTTATTGATCAAATAAGTTTATCAAAAATGTGTATAATGTATATGAATTAGATTGCTCCTATTGTTCTTCCTTAAGTTATACTTCCTTTGATAATATGTCATGCAAGTTCTTTTACCACTATTTCTCTCCCCCTTTGGCAAGATAAAAAAGAGAGTTAACTTTAAGAATTGAAGGAAAAGTGCATAGGTGAGAAATATATGAAGTATAAATTGAGATAGAATAATCACATATGATAAACAAGTATAAGAATCAAGTATAAAGCAATCACATATGATAAGCAAGTATATGAAGCAACAATGGCAAAGGAAACAACACTTTTAGTGATAGAAAAACTGTGGGATCACATACATACAAGAGAAACAAAAGAAACAAAAGAAAACATACTAAAAACCTAAGAAAAAGCTAAAATGTTGGAGAACTATCATCATCTCCAGGATTATCAATTTCTTCATTTAGATCTCTTCTTTATGCTTCATCACCTTCTTATCATCTTCTTCTTCAGAGATGTCCTCCCAATCCTTGAAATCTGGGAGGTGGCAAGGAGTAGCACCCACCTTCTCTTAAAGGTCCACCAAATCACTATAAAGGTGGGAGAGTAGAAGAAATCTTCTCTTGATCATCCTCATAACTTTGTCCAGTTTCTTGTTGATTGGGGAGAGAGAGATTGCAGAGGATTTGGTTTTGGGCTTAGGCTAGGGAGGTGGTATTTATTGAGCACCCTCTTCTATGATAAGCCTCTTCTTCTTTGAGGCTTGATAAGTTTCTAGCTTTTTAGCCCTAAAGGAACCCAAGGTGTATGTATAGAATTCAGGATGTATGGCCTTGACATTTATAAGGTAGGGTAAGTTAAGAAAGTTATGGGATGGTAAGTACTTCTTAGTGAGGAATTTCTCATTTTCGTTATTGAGTGCTCCCATATATCGATAAACTACAGTGGCATGAGAAGGTAGAAGAAATTGGCTTTTTGGCTTGGTACTCATGTGAATCAATTGATCCACAAGGTATCGACCAGTTTGGATAGACTTATTCTTAGTTAAGCAAAAAAGGAAGGCTAGGTCCTTTTAAGAGACCTTTTGATTACCATTACCTCTTGCATTGACAAAAAAGGTGATGATAAAATGAAGAAGCTAGTTAAAAAGGGTTCAGATATATTTGGCAAAGGAGGTTTTTGGGTCGTATTTGGTTTCGATAGATATCTCGGACCAAAACTCGAAGTATATGATATCAAGTGCGGATATAATGAAAGGGATATCATTACCCACTTAAAGATTGAAGAGGTTGGAAAGTTGCTCAAAAGTAATACATAAAGGATCTCCAAAAGTCCTAAAAATCAACCCATATTGATCTACTTGAGATTCTGCTATTCAGCTCAAAGTGATCGTGTATATGAATTCCTAAATGATTTCTTCATAGCCGGGTTCATCTTTGAAGGTGAACTCATTCCAGCCCATATTAAAGAGGTAGGCATGGATTTCATCCTTCATTCTAAGGGATTCAAAGAGAAAGCTTGAGGGAATCTTATTGGGTTGGATGATTTTGGAAGCATTGGCTTTGTATTGATCATTTTATTCTTTGGTGATCCCTTTCATTAATGAAGGGTAGGAGGACCAGTGGGTTGAGCTTTCCTTTCCTTTTTCTGCTTTGGAAGCCTTCTTGGCAGCCATTTGAGATGAGAAAGGATTTGAAGAAGGTTTGAGATAGAAGAATGAGGAGAGATGAAGAGGTTGTGTAAATATGAGTTAAACCACTATTACAAGGGTTTAAATAGGCAAAGAATAAGTGCAAAAACAGTAAAAAGAGGTTAAATTTACAATTAATGAGATGGTGTCATCAGTTAGCAGTCAAGTCAGTTAATGTTGGGCAATTACTCAAATTCGCGATCGTGAACTGTAAGTTGCGATCACTAATTACAAAAAAAATCTAAGTAACGGATAAAAAATTCTCAAAAATCAATGGAGTCAATGTCCAAAACTTTTGAATTTTAAAAATTTTTACAATGGAGGATGGAGATAGCTACTGCAAAATGATAGGTGACAAATAATTTGACAAGTGCTGGTAAATCGCGACTGTGAAAAAGGAAGTAGCGACTACGAATTACAAGACAGGAAAAGAAATTATAACGAGATAAGATTTGACCTTCTAAGATGTGATCCATTTAATATATTAATGCTTAATTCATGCAAAATGGTATAGAGAAACACATTTGCATTAAAGAATTAAGACATCCAAAGAGTTATACTACACATTCATCAACTACAACAACCACTCATTCAAAACAATTCACCAAATAAAGAACATTCTAACAGATCCAATTTCAACTTTAGGGAGCTTCCATCAAGCATTCCCAACTCTCTTTTATTGAAGTTAATCCTTTCTTCATTAAGAGGTTTAGTGAAAATATCCACAAATTGATGATTAGTGTCCATAAACTCTAACATTGCATTACCATTTTAGATATGATCGCTAAGAAAATGATGCCTAATGTCAATGTGTTTACTCCTAGAGTGTTGGATGGAATTCCTTGAAAGATTTATTACACTAGTATTATCACATTTGATATGTGATCAACAACTTAGCCATAATCCTTTAATTGTTGTTTCATCCAAATAACTTGGGTGCAACAAAAACCTGTAACTATATATTCTGCTTTGGCGATAGATAAAGCAATCGAAACTTGCTTTTTACTAAACTAAGACACTAAACATTCTCCTATGAATTGGTAAGTTCTATAAGTGCTCTTTCTATCTAGTAAGCCACTGGCATAATCTGCATCCGAATATCCTATAAAGCTAAAGAATGAATTTCTAGGATACCATAAACCTAAATGCAATGTGCCATGTAAATATTTAAAAATCCTTTTAACAATATTAAAATGAGATTCTTTAGGGCAAAATTGAAATCTAACACTACACTAAACATGATATCAGGTCTAGAGGCAGTAAGATAGAATAGAGAACCAATCATACCTTGATATCTCTTTTCATCAATAAACTTACCTGATTTATCCTTGTCTAGTTTGATGTAGCACTCATTGGTGTCTTTGGTACTTTGCATCATTCCATGCCAAATTTCTCGAGTATATCCGCTGTGTACTTAGCTTGGTTAATAAAAATCCCTTCTTTGATTTGCTTTATTTGTAGGCCAAGAAAGAACTTAAGCTCTCCCATCATTCTCATATGAAATTCCTTAGTCATACACTTAGTAAAATTCTTACAAAAAGATTCATTAGTAGAACCAAATATAATATCATCAATATATATTTGTATAATGAGTGTGTGCTTTTTAACAAACAAAGTTGTATCAACCTTCCCTTTTTCAAAATCATTTTACAAAAGAAATGAACTAAGCCTTTCGTACCAAGCTCTTAGAGCTTGTTTCAAACCACACAAAGCTCTATTGAACTTAAAAACATGATTTGGAGAAAAATGAGATTTAAAACTAGGATGTTGTTCAACATAAACTTCCTCCTTAGTGAGACCATTGAAAAATGCACTTTTAACATCCATTTCAAAAAGTTTCAAATTCATGTGACATGCATATGCTAAAAGAATCCTAATGGCCCCTAATCTTGCTACGGAAGCATAGGTCTCATTATAATCAATTCATTCCTCTTGATTGTACCATTTAACAACCAATCTAGCTTTATTCCTAGTAATGAAACTTTAGTCATCTAACTTATTCCTAAACATCCACTTGCATCCTATAATAGGGTGTTCTTTAGGCCTAGGAATAAGTTTCCATGCGTTATTTCTCTCAAAATGGTTGAATTTCTCTTGCATAGTAATTACCCAACTCCCATCATCAAGAGCCTCATCAATAGATTTTGGCTCAAATTGAGAAACAAATGCAAGATTATTATCTAAAAAATTGAGTTGAGATCTAGTATTTACACCCTTGGAAGTATCACCAATGATTAAATCCTTTGCGTGATGCTTGGAGAATCTCTAATCCTTGGAAAGATTAGGGTTTCCACTGGTTGATGTTGAGGTTTCTTTTCTTCTCTTGATAACTTGCCTTCATCATGGTCTTTAGCCATCTCTCTAGTGGCTGGCTCCAACTCTAATTTTTTAAAGTCACCTATAAGATTATCAATAAGAAAACCTTTTCCATGATCAAGTTTACTAAATTCATCAAATATAATATCCATAGAATCTTCAACAACCATAGTACTCTTATTGAAAACTTTATAGGCTTTGCTAGAGGTGGAATATCTTAGGAAAATACATTCATTTGTTTTTGAATGTTGAAGATTATCCTTGGAATTTAAGATATAACACTTGCATCCAAACACTCTTAGGTATGACAACTTAGGCTTTCAACCATTCTCAAGCTCATAAGAAGTTTTATTGAGAATGGGTCTTTTGAAAACACAATTTGCAATGTATCACGAAGTATCAATAACTTCAGCCCAAAACTAATTAGGCAATGAATACTCATTGAGCATAGTTTTAGCCATCTCTATTAGTGTTCTATTTTTCCTCTTTACAATACCATTCTATTGTGGTGTTCTAGGAGTTGAAAAGTTATGAAAAATCTCATTCTCTAAGTAATAAGATTCAAAAGATTCATTTTGAAATTCTTTTCCATGGTCGCTTTTTATAGAAGAAATGAAGTAACCTTTTTCATTTTAAACTCTTTTTGCAAAACTTTTAAAAGCATTGAAGGTGTCATGCTTATGAGCTAGAAAGGATACCCAAGTAAAACAAGAGTAATCATCAACTAAGACAAGTGCATATTGTTTTTCACCTAAACTAGCACTTCTAGTAGGTCCAATTAAGTATATATGGATAATTTAAAAAGGTCTAGATGTATTTACAACATTCTTTACTTTGAAAGAGGATAAATGTTGATATCCTATTTGACATGGTCCACATGTCTTGTCTTTTGAGAACTTTAGCTTAAGAAGACCGTTCGCTAGCTTTTCTTTTGATAAGCTTGTAGGAGCTCCATGCTAGCATGTCCAAGTCTTCTATGCCAAAGCCAAGCTTCATTGTTAAGTGACACAAGACACTTGAAAGTTGGTTAGCCAAGTTGTCTAAGTTAATTAAGTAGGTATTGCCTTTCCTTTCACCCTTGAAGGCTACCTTTTTATCCACTAAGGTGGTAACTTGACATTTTCTAGGGTAAAATGTGACTTTGTGACTCTTATCACATAATTGACTTGCACTAAGCAAATTATATTGTAAATTGTCTATAAGTTAAACATCATCAATAAGAGAACAACCATTTTTACTAATAGTTCCAATGCCAATTACCTTACCCTTAGTATTGTTTCCAAACATGACATTGCCACATTCCTTCTCTTTTATGGACATGAATAGCTTCTTGTTGCTCATCATGTGCTTTGAGCATCCATTATCCATATGCCAATCATTCACTATATTGGTGGCTGCCAAACAATCCTACACATCACAAATAAATCATTTTTGTTTAGGAACCCAAGCATACTTAGGTCCTAGGGAGTTAGGCCTAGAAGGGTTCTCCAATTTGAGGTAAGCTTCCTAATATAACAATGAATATTAATATGACCAAACTTCATGCAATAATGAAATTTGAGTTTAGACTTGTGAGTCTTCCTCCTATACATGGTTTTTGTATGAGTAGGGATATTTCTCATATCATGATGATGTGAATGTGAACATGAGCATGAATGGTTGGATGTAGAAGTGAACTTTCTTTGTGTGTTAGGATGAGCATGTTTTTTAGTGTCGTATACATGGTTAGCCCTTTTTGGCATAGGCTTTGAGCCTTGGTGTGCCTTCCCTTTGCCCTTAGGCAATGGTGGCTTAGTGCTTTGAACATTTTTCCTTCCAACTACCTCAGTACTATATGTTTAAGGTGTTAAAGCTCTAATGAAGGTTATGAGAGAGGATTGGAAGATGATGAGGCTCCATTGAAGCCAAGACCATGTCTAACTAATGGGGGTCTTTGAGATACAATTAATGTATCTAAAGCTTCTTTCCCTTTATGCAACTTAGAAATGAAATTTCTAAGCTCAATTACCTCTCCTTTCAAGGTATCATTTTCCTTTCTAGAGGAATTTAGAGAAGATGAGGGCTTAGAGAGATTCTCAATAGATTTCTTGAGTTCTTCATTAAAGTCCTTAACTCATTTACAAGATCACTTAAGGATTTAAATTCATCCTCTAGTTTGGAGCATTTTTTCTTATAGGTTTTCATTTGTGACTTGTATTTATCACATCTCAAAGTAAGAAATTCTAAGAGCTCATCATCTATATCATCTAATTCATCATAATTTTCATAAGAATGGGGTGAAGAGCTTACCTCATTTAAGGAGTCATCTTGTTCCATGAAACACAGATTTGCTACTTCCTTATTTTTATCCTCTTCACTTAAGCTTTCATACTAAGTTGATTTTAAGCTCTTCCTCTTTTCCTTGTCCCCTTTGTTCTTCTTCTTTATTTTATGGCAATCATACTTGATACGACATTGTTTGCCACACTCATAGCATGTAACTTCACCCATTCTTTCCTTGAGGTTTGGAGTTTCTTTCTTAAAGCTTCTTTTATCATTTCTTCTCCTTATCAGCTCCTTTGTTGTTCTAGAAAGCATGGTTAGCTCCTCTTCTTCTTTATCACTATCTTCCTCACTTGAAACAACCTTTAGTTCCTTTTCTTTGGATAAAGATTTGAAAGCTAATGTCTTCTTTTTTGCTTTGCCTATTTTGTCTCCTTTCTTTCTCATCTTCTTCATCTCCTCATCCTTCTTCAAGGCTAGCTCATGAGTTAGAAGCATGCCTATGAGAACATTAGTTTGCACTTTTCCAATCCCTAGATTTGACTCTTAGATGCTATAAACTTTGGCACCAAATTTTTTAAGAGGTAAAGATTTAAGAATTTTTTAGTTTATCGCATGATTGGTGAGAATCCTTTTAAATTTCTTTATGGTTGTGATAATTAAAAGGAGTTTGTTCATCATGTCTGTGATGTTTTCATTCTCCTTCATCATAAACAGCTTCTATTTAGTCATATACATCTCTACTCTGTTAGATTTCACCAATGTAGTGCCTTCATGGTAGTTTTCCAAAGCTTTCCATAACCCATGGGTTGTGAGGTAATATTGCACCCTTCCTGTTTCTTCTCTTGATAAAGGATAAAGAAAGATTGCCACAACCCTCTTATTCCTTCCATTGGATCTCTTATGAGCTTTAACCTATTCTTCTCTTAGGATCAATTATTCACTTCCATCAACCACCTTAGTAGGTTGCTTCCGCTATTTTGCTACAATGTCCCAAAGATCCACCACATCGATATCCAAGTATATTTCCTTTCTATACTTCCAATGAGTATAGTTAGATCCATCAAAATATGGTTTGAGGTGGGTATAAATATTTTTTTATGTCATTGATCTTTTCTCAATCAATTAAGGCTTGAAATGAGACTTGGCTCTAATACCACTTATTGGCCCTTGAGCACCAAGAAGGAGGGGTTGAATTGGTGAGAAACTAAAAAATTTTAAGGGAAGATGAGGTGTTTAGAGATTAGAAGATGAGTAAAAGAAATATTATACAATATTTACAATGGTTTAGGTGTTAACAAACCCTACATCCACTCTCCAATTCTTCATAATTAGGTGTTTTAATCAACTCAAGGTGGTGTTTCCAAGCTCACACCAAACATATGCAATGTGTTTTGATGGCTCACATATAGCCCTACAATTTATGTTTCAAGGCTAACAAAAAACCTCATTCAAGTGTTTTACTAAGCCTCATACTTTAATGTATTACAAGAGTTTTGATAGCTAGGTTAACTCTCAACTCAATTACAATAGTGTTTAATGCTTACACCCAACAATAATAACTCACAATCAAAGAATAAGAAGTTATGAAGAAAATTTGTAAGAGTTTGGCTTCAATTAATGAAATTCTCTTGCATTCTTATTTGTTTTGGTGGAGTATTTATAGGTAATAACCACTAAAGAGATGTTATTAACAAACTATACGTAAATCTCTAAGGAAAGTTAGGTAGATTTTGCATTAAATGCCTATCAGACTGATTTCACGGCCATGACTGGCATTGCAGTCTCAAATTTTTAATTTGCACTGGGATGACCAAAATCACGATAGAGATATTAGTGTTCTAAGAAATATAGTCATTGCATTTGTCTAACCAACCAAAAGTTGCGGTCGCGATTGAGATCCTTCTTAGGCTCGATAAAGACCATGAATCCTTTTGTTTATTGAGGAGAAATCACTCCCATGAGTTGTAGTTGTGACAACTTATTCACCCTCTCAAACTTTGATATCCCAACGATCATCTTGGACACTTGGCATGTTATCGTTGCATAATTGGTTCCCTCCTTTTAGTTATAACATTCACGATCACGACTCAGAACATGAACACCATCGCGAATCTCTCTGTATGTCATTCAAGTCTTCCTTGACTAGATCGTGGCTGCAAATTCCTTCACGAATTCATCTAGTCTAAGTTCATCCATCCTTATTGTAAGGTCATGGTCACAATTTAGAGGATCTTAATGCGAATTAGGATGCCTTACTTAATGCTGGAGATTTAGACTTCGATCCAACTTCCAATGCAAACCTAACTTAAAAACTGTAAGGACAACACTTAAACAAGACATTAGTACCATTAATCTTCATTGTTAAGATCAAAAGAGGCCTTTGACTTAAGTTTAACGAACCTAGTCCAACAGTTTTCTTATTATTTGCATTTGAATATAATTTCTTTTTTTTAATTTATTTTTCATTGCTTTTATTCCTTTTTAATTTTTTTTCTCATTTTTTTTACTAATTCATTTGTTTCTTATTTTAGTTAGGGCCATGTTTAGCATCCATTGTTAAAAAGAAAGAAGAAAGTAAACAAAAGAAAAAGCAAAAAGAAAGAAAAGTAAAGTAAAAGAAAAGAAGAAAAAATTGTGAATCTATTTGTTATAAAGGTGAATTTAACCAAAATCTTTCCAAATTGAATTGTTTAAGTTCAATTTAAGTTCTTTGCAAATTCAAATTTTTGTTTTTCCTTCAAATTTTATTGGGTATCTAAAATATTTATTCATAGTTTTCTTCCTTCCGTTTCATTTTCATTTGTTTTCTTCGATTTCAAAAGTTATATTTAAGTTTAGGTTTGTTTTGTTTGAGTTTGTGATTAAGATTGATTTTGATAATAGTAACTCTAGTTCAATAAGAACTAAAAGAAACGAATTGAGTGGTAAAAGACAAGAGTGGTAAGCTTTTTAGAGGGTAAAAGCTTGATTGTATGAAACACAAATGTGTGTGCTATCTATTGAGTGCAAACACATAAGTGAGTATTTTTGTGAGGATTTTTTTGTTAGATTCTAAAGCAAGATCTTGAGTGGAAAAGTGTTTTGAAAAGGTTATGCAAGAGAAGATGATAAAATTATTTAATAGCCATTGAGTCTAAGAAAGAATGGAAATGATAAAAAGTAGCTAAGCTACCACCATTAATAACAATTCCAACAACACTGCCCATATAATACATACAAAGGCTAAAAGGGGAAGATGGCAGGAGGATGGTCAATCGATGACAACTCCCAAGGATATGGAAAGTAAGATAATAATCTTGGAAACATAAAGATGAAGATTCTTGTGTTCAATGAAAGGAGTGATCCTAAAACCTACCTAACATGGGAAAAAAAGGTGGACTTCATGTTTGAATGCCATAACTATTATGAATAAAAGAAGTTAAGCTTGCTGCTATTGAATTTATTGATTATGCTTTAGTATGATGGGATCAATTAGTGGTATCTAGAAGATAATATGGTAAAGATCCAGTCTCCATATGGCATTAGATGAAAAACATCATGAGAAAGAGGTTTGCACTTAATTATTATTATAGAGACTTGCATAACCATCTTCAAAGGCTTTTTTGCAATGTTTTAGGAGCAAGGAGGAATACTGTTAAGAGATGGAGATTACTTTGATTTATGCCAATATAGAGGAGGACTAAGAACAAACCATGGCTTATTTCTTAAATGGTCTCAATAAAGAAATTGCTAACTTTATTGAATTAAAATTTTATATGGAGCTTGAGACATGTACCATATGAATTTAAAGATGGAAAGACAAATTAAAGGGAGGACTTCCAAGTCATGTTGTTCTCCAATATCTAATTGGAGCAAGAATTAGAGAGGAGACAAAATGGCATCTTTCAAGCCTAAAATTAAATACCAAAGGAGGCAAGGAATAAGGGAGTTTCAAATAACCCAAATCATTAAAACTTAAAACAAGTTCCATATAATGCTTCAAGTGCAAAGGGTCAGGCCACATTTAAAGAGATTGTCTAACCAAAAAGGCTATGATCCTAGTGAATGATGAATTTGATAGTGAAAATGATGATCAAATGGATAAGATGCCTTCATTAGTAGATGAGAGTGATGATGATGATGATCTCAAAGAGATAGATTGCAAAGAATTCCTACTTATAGAGTGAACTTTGAGTAACCAAGCTAAAGATAAAGAGGAACAAAGAAAAAATATCTTTCATGCAAGATGTACAATCTAAGGCAAGGTATGTTGCTTAATTATTGGTGGAGGTATTTGCACTAATAATGCTAATATTTATTTAGTGGAAAACTTAATTTGCCTTCCTTAAAGCATCTAAAGCCTTATAATTTGGAATCATAAATAAAGGTTACTAAATAAGTGCATTGTCTTTTTCTGTGGGCAAATATGTTAATGAGATCTTGTGTTATATGTTATCTATACAAGCTAGTCATATGCTTTTGAGGCATCTATTGCAATTTGATAGAAGGGTTAAGCATGATGGTTTTACTAATAAATATGAGTTTGAAATGAATGGTAAACATGTTATTTTTCATCCTTTATCTCTTAAGAAATGAGAGAGAGAGAGAGAAAGCACATATGAGAGACAAAGAAATAGCTACGCAAAAATAGCAGAGTTGTGGGAAAACCATAGAGAGGCGTGAGAAAAGAGAGAAAAAAAAAAGAGAAATGAGAGAGGTTGCATAAAAGAAAAGAGAGGCATATGCAAAACGAGAGATTGTGAAAAAAAAAAAAAAGAAAAAAAAAGAAAAGCTTTTATGCAAAAAGATTATGAAGTGAGAAAAGCCTATCTTTCCTAAACACCCATGATTTTATTTTTGTGTAAGGAGGCATGATTTGCTACTAACAACTTACAAAATTATTTGCTTAGTGTTTTTATTTCTCTATTAAGAGTGTATGAAGAGTTGTTCCCCAAATAGGTACACCATTACAAGGGATAGAACATCAAATTAACTTCATTTTTGGATTACAAATTCGAAACTAGCCACCTTATAGGAGTAATCTCAAGAAGACAAAAAAGCATCAAAGGCATGTAGATGGGCTAAAGGAGAAGGGGTTAATTCGAGAGAGTATGAGTCTATGCGTTATGCCAATTTGGTCGATACTTAAGAAGGATGAATCTTGAAGGATGTGCATGAATTACCATGCCATCAACTAAATCACTATAAAGTATAGACATCTTATTCCTAGGTTAGATGATATGTTGGACAAATTAGACAGTGCTAGTATGTTTTCTATAATTGTTCTTAAGAGTAGATATCATCAAATTAAGATGAGAGAGGGGGATAAGTGGAAAACTACTTTTAAAATACAATATGATTTTTATGAATGGTTAGTTATGCCTTTTAGGTTAACTAATGCACCTAGCACTTTTATGAGACTTATGAACCATGTTTTACATGCTTATCTAGGTAAGTTTGTAGTTGTTTATTTTGATGTTATTCTTGTGTATAACAAATCATTAGAATAGCATTTAGAGCATATTAGATTAGTTTTTGATGTTTTACAAAACAAAAAGTTATTTGCTAACCTTAATAATTATTCTTTTTATACAAGTAAAGTTATTTTCTTAGGTTTTGTGTTGAGTTCCAAAGGAATTGAAGTAGATAAAGAGAAAATCAAAGCAATCAAGGAGTGGCCTACACCAAAAACAGTTAGAGATGTGCAATCCTTTCATGGCTTTGCAAGCTTCTATAGGTGATTTGTTTGTGATTTTAACACCATAACTACATCATTAAATCAAAGTTATCAAGAAGAGTATTGGTTTTAAATAAGGGAAGTTGCAAGATTAAACTTCTAATTTGCTTAAAGAAATTATTTTTTTTTGCACCTTTGTTATCTTCTTTGTTTCCCCTTTACATTCTTTAAGTTCTTGGAAATCTAAATTTTTAATTTTCACAATTTTAACCCCCTTTTAGTATGTTAGGAAAAAAAAATTTAAAAATAGTTTAACATATATCAATTTATATCAAAAATAGTTTTGATAACATAGTTTAACATATATCAAAAATTTATAGATGCCAAATTGATATATCAATTTCATTTTTTTTATAACATTCAAGATTGATATTAAATCATAAATTAAGTATATAAAATTACTTTTTATCAATATAAAAATTATATATTCTTAAAAATGCTAAATAATGTTTGCATATCTAATTAATTCTTAAATATTAAATTGAGTTTCTTTAATTTAAGAATAAACTAGTCGTAAAACTGCACGTTGCGCGTATGATTATAATAACAGGTTTTAAATAAATTTAATATTATATTTTAATTAATTAATAAATGAAAAGTTAATATATAAATAATAATTAAAATTTATATATTATTTTATAAAAAATATTATTAAGCAAATAAAGTAATAAAATAACTATATAAAATTTATAATTGCATAAAGAGTTAGTTGTAATAAATAATTATCTAATAATTTATATCTTCGATCTATGTGACAATTCCAAGAGAAAATTTATTAAACTTGATTGAAGTAATTATTAATAATCAATTAAGTAAATGATATTAGGTATTTCATAATAAAAAATAATATTACCATATAATTGCAAATTATATATATATATATATATATATATATATATATAGGTAATTGTAATAGAAGATTGTTTGTTAATTCGTACCTTCAATCTTGTGTGACAATTTTAAGTGAAAATTTATTAAACTTGAATAAAGTAATTTTTGATAATTTATTATATTTTTATTTGCCATTATATACTTAGAATTAAATATTAGCTTTCTATTTAAAAGTTTTGCTTTTTAGATTTTTAATTTCTTATTTAGAAGTAGTTTAGAATTTTTATTTTTTTTTTTATATAGTATTGATCTGTTGTTTAGAATTTTTAGTTTTTAGATTTTTAGATTTCTAATTTAGAAAGTATTTTTATTATGACAATTGAATTTTCTTATTTCCTACTTAGATATTTTTCGGTATAAAAGTTTTGATAACATAATGCAACATAGTGACACATGACAATACTATAGATAGTTGTTTGACAAATGACATACAATCATTTAATACTAAGTTTAAGAGTGAAATTAATAATATATATTGATTCATTGATACTCTTGTCATTCAAGGGTGATGTTTTTAAATCTTTATTACACTTTATATTATAAATTGATAAATATATTGTATTTTATCATTGATTTGTAATTGAATATATTATAATGATTTGAATTTGAATAGAATAACTTAATGTTTATGTTTTTATTTTATTGCTTTAAAAATTTTATTTTGAATAATAATTTTGACTTCATGGGAGTTAATGAGCACCTTAAGGATTGCAGTGTGATAAAGTTCAATAGTTTAAAGTTTGTTTATGATAATCAAGAAGTTTTCAGAAGGATATGAGTAATCATATTTCAGAATCTCGCAATTAAGCATGTTAACTATAAAGAAATTCAAAAATGGATGAGCACTAAAAGGCGCTTTAATCCTATAAGTGATCGAAAAACATCTTAATTCTACAAGTGATATTAGAACCTAATCTGTGTTCGACAAGTGAGCTAGAACCCTAATAATCTGTGCATTTAGGGGAGGGTATAAGGTCAAGTCATAAAGTAGAGGTGTGATAAGACATATTGTCTTAAAAATGAATTTGTATTTTGTGACAAATTTATTTAGCATAAAAAGAAGTTTACCTCAATAAGAATTTTTTATACTAATTTAAAAATAACTATGACAAAATAAATTTTTATTGTGATAAATATATCTTTCACCAAAGCTACAAGCTGTTGTGATAAAGTATAAACTTTGGTCACAACATACATATTAAGATAGGGTTGTTTTGACTAATATGATGACAAATTGACTTTGTCATAGTATGTTTACAGTGATAAATTTAATATGTATTGTGTCAAATTACTTATAGTTGGATAGGAGGATAAATATTTGAGTAAAAATTATGCATATAGAAAGAGAATTAGAATAAAGATTTATGAGTCAATTGAAAACCCAAACAAGCATTATTATTATTATTATTATTATTATTATTATTATTATTATTGTAAGAAAGGTAAGTGCGATAGTTTTATAGTTTGAGTGCTAATCTTATTATTTCCTATCTTAAGTTCTAATCATAACAATAATAAAGAAGTTGATATAGAGAATGAATGCCATGAGGCTAATGGCTGAAATGTAAGAGGAAATTATAGTTTTGAAACAAAAAAAAATAGATTATTTAGGGCAACTTGTAGTAATTGATGCCATAGTAGGATTTTTAAAAAATATTATGTTGATTTTCTCTATTTGTATCATTTCCCTTTCCCTCATTATTGTAATCTTTGATGAACGTTTAGGGATATTAAAGATGCTTAGTTGGTAATTTTGTATTTATGTAAAGGAAGGAAAGGAAATATGAACTATCCTTAGTAACTTTTTATATGAATGTTGGATTTAGGTAAATGGTTGTCCATATAGTAATATAATGAAAGCAGTGAACTTTATGAAATGAAAAATCGCATTTGTTATTGATAGTGAAATGTGAATTAGTTTTGAGTTTCATTAAAGGCTTAGTAATAATGAAAAGGTTATGCAAGTGATCAAGTGTATATGCAAGGTAGAGATTTTGTAGTTGTGGATATATGAAATGAGGGATTATTTAGTAGTTTGATATTAAAATTGATGGACTATTTCATACTTCTTTGCCAAAACTAAGAGACTAAGTAGTGAAACATAGTTAAATCTAGAGTTGAAAATGTTGAGTAGTAAAATGTGATAGTACAGTGTAACTATTGTATTCAAAGTTGCCATTGGAATGCTATATATAGGATAGTCATATGAAACCAAAGTTGATAGAAGATATAAAATGCACTAACGTCATTGATATCTAATATCAATGTATTACAACTAGAAGTTTTCAGTTTAGAAACACTTGAACATTATAATGGATTCCTTCTTCACAAAACAGTTTTAATGACCAAGTTGAATATTCACTTGTAATCTATAAAAAGCATTAAGTATGATATCATTATGTACCATAATATTCACACTCTAAAAAATGTGAGCATAAGTAGATAAAAAATCACATATGGATCACATAAACCTCTATTCATATTTATCAATATGAATAAAATATTTACCAAAATAATAATTTTCAAAAATAAAGTTTTCAAAGAAGTCTTTTATAAGGTGACATTGCTAACCATTTCATATATCGACCTTGTATTTCTTTGGTTGTGTTTGTTAATGGTCTTTTGACTAGCTTAAGAACCACCTTTAGTAGTGCTCTTAAGATTCTAAAACACTATGGTAGTAGTTGCAACATCTTCTCTTGTTGGCCTTTACTGATAGGTTTTTTTTTTTTTTTTTCTTTCTAAGGTTTAGACATAAGATTTGATTGCAAGGTTTAGACATAAGATTTGATTGCATATTACAAGAAATTAGATATCACTCAAGTCATGTATAATATCATGATAAAAAATTGCAATCATAATAAAGTAAAGAAATTTATTGCAATTGGTGCATATTGACAAGTTCTTTGATTATGTCCAAATTGTTAGCATGTTTTATATTATACAGTTGATGATTTCTTCCTGTTTATTGATGGTGCTTCTTTTTCAACCTATTTCACTCCTTTTTACGTTGATATTCTTAAAGTGACTTTGTAAAGGATTATCTTAATCTAGTTGGAGATCTCTTTATGGTAAGGGGCTTATGGCAACTTCATACATTTTTTTAACATACTTTATGTTTTAATATAAACGTGGATAACTTAGTCAAAACTCGTATGTAATGTTGAAACCAGTGCCAAAGGTCTATCAACTAATTAAGCAAATAAACTTTAATTCCCAACAATACTCATATATAACCTATATTTAGAAACTTTAGTTACAAAGAGTTAAAGGTTGTTTAATGCCAAACCTAAGATTAACTAAGTCAATTTTAAGTTCAAATTAAATTATGCTTGCATATATTAAGCCTTCACTTAATAAATTCACCTAAGTTCTTTAAAGAACCAAAGAAAAGAATTAAACTCTCAAAATCATATTTCATTCAAATGTAATAGTAGATGGTTTAGAGCCTTAATTAGGCATTGCATGACTTATGCCCTAAGCTAAACACTAAGTATCCTAATTAGAAGAGAAGAGAATAATCTTAGAATGTCCTATGTAAAATTCAACCAAGTAGTGTTTTGATCCTCCTAAAATAATAGCTAATAATCCTAATCAAGAAACTAATACTTCTAATCTAAATAGGAGGTCACATTCAACCAAAATAAAAAGAGAAAAATAAGACAATGACAATTAAATAAATCTTTGAAAGATCTTAGATTTTGACTCAGATTGACTTGTTGAGCTTATCTCCCTATTTTGGTCACCCTATATGTTTTTCCTTTTAGGGTTTCCTAGCACGCCACATAATGTGTTTGAAAGCTTCTTGAAATCATCTTAGAATCTTTTAGAGTCTTTATAGATCAGAACTTTCTAGATCATTTTTATGCAAATTGTCCAAATAGTTTAAGTTGTAGATTTCATCTTGAAGTCCCACACATGAAATTAAGATGCATGGATGATGATTTTCCCCTTATGAATAAGATCCACCAAATGCTTCAAATACATGTCTGTTTGATTTCTCCTTTCAAATCTTGATTGCTTCCTTTATAAACAATCTAAGAGATTCTTTGAACTTCTTTAAATGTGCACTTGTCATCAGTCCTTTGAATTTGAATGTGACCTTTTGCTTGATGCTTTCTATGTTACATCATTCCCTCCTTCCTCATGAAGATTCGTCCTCAAATCATATACCTCATCATCATCAAAAAGAGATAAATCAATAACATTAAAGTCACACTAATATTATAATCACGAAGTCTAGCTTATAAGCATTATCATTAATCCTCTTTAAAACTTGAAGAGGACCATCCTCTTAGGATTTGGCTTATAGTTCATTAAACTAGAAAACTTTTCTTTTCTAAAGTGTACCCAAACCTAATCACCAGGTTCAAAGACTACTCTTACACATTCTCGTTTGGCTTGCTTTGCCACTTGTTCATTCTTCTTTTTTTTATGATCATGTGCTTCTATTTTATTCAAAAATTTAACAAATTCAGCTTTTGTTTCACCATCTAAATCCAAGCACATTTTCAAAGGTAAAAGAGACCAATCTAATGGACTCAATAGAATAAAACCATAAATAGTTTCAAGAAGACAATAATAAGTAAATAAATGCATACTACAATTATATACAAATTCTGTATATGTCAAACATTCTTTTCGTGATTTCAAATTCTTTTTAACCAAAGTCTTCAATAATTATTCTAAAGTTCTATTAACAATTTTAATTTCTCCATCAGTTTATGGGTGACATGTAATAGAAAATAACAATGTAGTTTCTAATTTACCTTGCAAAATTTTCCAAAAGAAGCTAAGAAATTTAGTGTCCATATCAATAATAATAGTTTTAGGCATACTATGTATCACACAATTTTCTTGAAAAATAAATTTACAATGTTAATGGAATCATTAGTTTTGTGACATGCAATAACATGTGCCATTTTAGAATAACAATCAACAACAATAAAGATAGAGTTATTGCCACACTTAGACCTTGGAAAAACTAAAACAAAATCTATTGAAATATCAACCCAAGGCATGCTTGGAATAGATAGTGGCATGTATAATCCATGAGGTTTAGACTTAGAATTATCTTGTTTACATGTAATACAGTTATTATAAATCTTTTACACATCATTTTGCTTATTTGGCCGATAAAAGTGCTTATATAAGGCATCTAAAATCTGTTGTATACAAATGTGTCCCATTAAACCTCCCTCATGTGCTTCTCTAACTAGCAATTGAAGCAAACTACAATTAGGCACACAAAAATGATTGTCTTTAGCAAAAACCCATTATTCTTAAAGTATTTCTTATATGCAACTTTCTTACATGCATGAAAAAACTTGCTAAAGTCATGGTCATTCGCATGTAAGTCTTTAATATACTTAAATTCCAATAATTTGGCATTAAGAGTAGAAAGAAATGCATACCTCATTGATAAAACATTTATAATAATGTTTTCCTTACCTTATTTATATCTTATGACATATAGGAATGATTTTATAAACTCACTTAACTAAGCATGTCTTTTATTAAGCTTTTATTGTCCTTTGAGGTACTTTAAAGATTCAAGGTCAAAGTAGATCACAAACTCCATAGGCCATAGGTGTTGCCATGTTACAAAGCTCTAAGTAGTGCATACATCTTTATCATAGGTTGGATACTTCAAAGTAGCTCCATTAAGCTTCTCACTAAAATATGCAATTGGTCTCCCTTTTTGTAGAAAGACAACTCCAATTCCTAAACCTAAAACATCACAATCAATTTCAAAAGTATTAGCAAAGTTGGGTAAGCACATAAGATTTTTATAGTGGTTTAGCTATTAACAAAACCTACATCTACTCTCTAATAACCAGTTGGGCTTTTACCAGCGCAGTTACTTTTGTAAGTAGTTTTTCCAAGCTCACTCTTAAAGGTTGTGTTTTTAGGTTCACCCTAAACCCTTTACTATTGTGTTTAAGGCTCACATACAACCTTATAAGAGCTTTCCCACACCTAAGCTAACTCTTAAACCTAATATACAAGTATTTAGAATTACATCTCAAACCCTAATGAGCAGTTAAAGCTCTCATAATAACTTAAAAGTATAATAAATGAAGTTTGTGGCTTTGAGAAATTAAAGTGCAAGAGTTTGGTAATAAATGATGTTAGTTTTCTTATATTAAAGGCCTTTAGTAGGGGTATTTATAGCTCTTAACCATCAAATAGCTGTTACATAGGAGTTGTGAGCAAATCTCCTTCTAATAGCTAAAAAATCTAAAATTAATGCATTGTACGAGCCACATACCCTTTCTTTAAATGAGGTTACTAAAGCGTTTTTAACTTAATAATAATTGGTATGTTGATTTTCTTGAGGATTTTAATAACTAAGAGGTTTGGGTTTCTTTAGGTGGTATGTCACATTATGAAGTAAGAATGAGTAAGGTTTCAGAGATTAGGGAGCCATCCTTGATATATATGCACTGTTTGTTGTCATCTTCGGTAACGGCTATAGGAGAATGCACCAGGGTAGTAAACTAAATAGAATTATTATTTTTGTGTTGCATGTAGTTTGATCACGCCATTAACATTGCTTGGTGGATTATTCATCATATGAGCATAGTTGTTGAGAGAGATAATGTAGGTATCTATGTTGGTGAGTTTGTAACCATTCTTGCCCATTATGTATGAGCTTATGATTCTACCTCTACTTCTTATCTCACTAAAGCTAAGGGTGACTATTGCTTGGCCTGTGAGAATATGATGCGGATAGGGATTGTTAAGAAAGTGGGTGATTAATATGTGCTAGTCAGGGATACTTAAGTAGAAAGGAGTGATGAAGGTGGGTCTACCACCCTAAAATGTACCTATGGAAGACCTATCCACTATTGTTCCACCTCGAACTTCTATGGGATAATTGGAGGAGATTTTGGCAAAGATAGAGTCAAGGTTGGAACACATGGATTATCACCAAACTACCTTTGAAGAAGACGTCTGCCATTAACTTGCAAATTTGGATTCAAGGATATGAGATGTTGATGGTTGCCTCTAAGTCTCTTTCATGTTAGACTGAGTGGTAAACGTGGCAACCTGAGAGGGGGGTGAATTAGGTTGTAAAAAAAAAACCAAAAAACACAACCATAAACAGCTAAAGTGGAAACTACAAACAGATGAATCAATACAAGGATTTACAGTGGTTCAACAACTTGCCTACTCCACTCCTGAAGCTTTCACTTAGGCCTCTCTGTTTTTTTTTATAGGCTTAAGAAAAAACCATGCCTTTTTTAGGCTAAGGAAGAACTTTCCCTTATACAAGCTTAGGAAGAACCTACCCTTTGGTATTTTTCTAGGCACAATACCAACCTTTACAAGCACTAGCAAGGAAAGATCCAAGCAGTGTCTATGCTTCTTAAATCAGGAAGCTGATACTCTATTAGTGCTCAAGAAAACCTACTCTCAAAATAGAGTAACAAAAACAAACCTTACACTACCCAAATACAAGTAACACCCTAAAAGGTTTGCAGAGTTACAAATATTTACAAAGATGTTAACATTTGTTCATAATGTTATCTAACCTTTTCTCAAACTTTTTAAACTTCAAAAATGCTCCTTATATAACCATGCTCTAAAACTAGCTGTTGGAATAGTTGATGTTCAGTTTGATAGCTTTTTTGCAAAACTAGCTGTTAGAGGTGACAACACTCATTGTTCTTTATCAAACCCCATTATACTTATAGTGGTTATTCCAACTCCTGTTACATGTCTTTCAATTCCCATTGGCTTTGACTATAATGCCTAGTGGAGAAAGAACAATGCTAGTTGTTCATTTATAGAAAGCTTGAACTTTGTGCTTTGTGTTTCAAACTTTGCACAGTTGCTTTTTGCATTTGTTGAAAACTCCTTTATCGCCTGTTAAGAATGGCCAATGCCTGTTTCAGATTCTAAAAGCTTTAGCTTAAGCTTGGACACCTTTCCTACACCTATTATGAATATGCAACACTTGTTGCTAGGCCAGATCAATGCCCATGGCTAGATCTAGCATAGCTCAACCTAGAGCAGTTCTCCAATGCCTATTGCAAAGGGAAAACGCTTGTTGTAAGGTCCGAAACCAAGATAATTTGATATTGAAAATATGAAACTTAAACATACAAAGGATATTAAATGTTAAAACATAAAATTATAAATAAGATACCAACTAAAATACATACCAATCAAAATATCCATACAATGTTTGATACCAATTAAACACAAGGTTTTATACCAATTGTTAGAATATCCACACAAGGTTTGATACCAAATATGTAACTAAATATGCCACATAAGATACCAAATGTTATACCACATAAGATACCAATTGTTGGATGTTAAAAACATAGATGACACTAAGTGTCAGGCTATGCACATAAGTGATACCAAACTAAACAATCAAATCATCAAGTCAAAGCATCCAAAACTTCTCCCCCCTTTTTGTCATCATGAAAAAAAAAGATCTACAAAAATTCTCCCTTTTTAAAAAATGTTCTCTCCCTTACAAACATACAAACATTCTCTTCTTAAAATCTGGACCACGTTTCTTAAAGAAAATAAGGCAATCATGATGATACGAAAAATACAGAATAAATAGTAGAGGAAAAACTCCCCCTATCTTTATGTTCTCTTCTAATACATCGCCCAAGATATTCAAACACGAATCTAGTTGACACAACTTGGGGTTGCATGTTCTCTTCGCAAATTGAGAAAAACAAGAAAGGAAGGATAGTTGCAAGAGATTCCTAAACTAAAACATATAACTGATACCAATGTTGGTTTATAAAATAAACTCCCCCTTAACAAACACATATTAAATGAACAAAAGGAGAGAAAAAGATACATTACATTTAATGATAACATTTGATACCAATTGTTGTGTTTTTCTAAAAATACAAGTCTTTTTTCAAAAATTTTAACTCCTCTTCAAATTGTTCTGCTTAACTCACCATTTGATTCAACATTTTGGGTAGAGGGTGAGAAGCCTTCAAACCTACAAAATTAAACTTTCTTTGGTACCTTTTTTTTCTGGGTCTATGGGGGTTAGCAGCATAAATATGTTCATCTCTCATCCTAGCATAACAAAAGTATACTTTATGGCCATATTTTCTGCAATAAAAGTATTGTCAAATGAATGCTTTCTTAAGCTCTTATGTAAAGCATGAGTGAGGTGGCATCCTAAAAGATTGATGCCTAAAACTTCAAGGAACTTATGTATTCTTACAATACTTGGTTTTGTAAATGAAGGCATGATTTGCCCTTGGCTGGTAAGAGTGAGGATGAAGGTAACTATGGTCATGCACATGAGTTTTTTTATATATGCACCTTATAATGAGTGTCAACATGTGTAACTTTTCTTCTAGGTGCAAAGTGTAGCATAATCTGCCTCTTTGGCTTGTAAGATGCATACATAAAAGCATGATTATCACTTAGGCTTTTTGGTGTATTTATGTGCTAGTGTTGTGTATTTAGGCTTAGTGATTCAACATCTTAGACACTAGGTGTTCTAGAAGGTGAAGCTCTAACAAATACACTCTTAGAGATGAAGGAAGAGGCATGATTATATCTAATGCCATGTTTCACACTAGTATCTCTTTGAGAGCCTAAAAGTAAATCTAGTTTTTCTTTTCCTTTTGTAGAATTTGAAAGAAAGTTTTTCAAATCCAAGACCTCCTTTTTTAAACAATCATTTTGTTTAGAAAGAGTTTCGTTAAAATTTATTTTAGAGTTCAACTCTTCATTTTCCCTTTCCAAAGCATTAATTTTCATTTTAAAGAATTCTTTTTCATTTGAATCTAGGAAAATGCTTTTGAAAGCAATTTCTCTTTTTCTTTTCTCAATCAATCAACTTGATTTAGAAGCTCATCTTTGATTTTAGAAATAAAGGAAATTTCATTTTTCAATAATTCATTTTCATTTCTTAAAATTTTATTTTTGGAGAAAGATTTATCTAAGTCATTTTTTATTGATTTTAAAGCCTCAATAAGATTTTCTACTTTGAACATCTCACTGATATCGTTATCAAATTCACATACCTCATTTGAAGAGCCTTTATTCGATTCTTCCTCCATGGCCATTAGACTTCCAACTTTTGCTTTCTTTTTTGCCTTCCTCTTTTTTATCCTTCTATTGTAGGAGAATGCATCATTACTTATGGATGTGGAATTCATTAAGCTCATTTTCCTTCTTTCATCTTGATGGTAGTCTTCTGCCTCCATGAACATATTACTTCCTCTAGTATGAGTTGGTCCATTTTTCAGAAAGCTTCCATAAGAAGAAGATTTAATGGTTGTCATGACCATATCCCTCTTGCATTTAAGCTTTAAAAGAGGTTAGGCTCTGATACTAAATGTTGGATTGAGTAGTAGATGTGGCAACCTAAGAGGGGAGGAGGGGGGGGAGGAGCACGGGGGATGAATAAAGTTGTAAACAAAAACCAAAAAGCACAACCACAGATAACTAAAGCAGGAATTACAAACACATATATCAATACAAGGATTTATAGTGGTTCGACAACTTACCTATTCCACTCCCTAAGCTTTCACATAGACTTTTCTATTTTTTTTCAAGGCTCAAGAAAACCCTTCCTTTTTCTAGGCTAAGGAAGAAACTTCCCTTTTACAAGCTCAAGGATAACTTTTCCTTTTACATGCTAAAAAAGAACCTACTTCATAGTATTTTTCTACGCACAATACCAACCTTTACAATCACTAGTAAGGAAAGATCCAAGCAGTGTCTATACCTCTCAAATTAGGCAGCTAATACTCTGTTAGTACTCAAGAAAGCCTACTCTCAAAAGAGTAATAAAAACTAACTTTACACTACCCAAATACAAGTAACACCTTAAAAGGTTTGCACAAAGAGTTACAAAGATGTTTATACTGGTTCACAATGTTATCTAACCTTTTCTCTAACCTTTTTAAACTTAAAAAATGTTCCTTATATAGTTAAACTCCAAAACTAGGCATGGGAACAATTGATGTATAGCCTGATAGCTTTTCTGCAAAATTAGCCATTAGAGGTGACAATACCCTTTGTTCTTCATTTACCCCCCTTGAACTTGTAATGGTTACTTCTAATGCTTGTTGAATGTCTTTCAATGCCCGTTGGGTTTGACTGCAATACCTATTAGAGAAAGAATAATGTCGGCTGTTCATTTTCATAAAGCTTGAACTTCATGCTCTATTTTTCAAACTTATGCACAGTTGCTTTCCACGCCCATTGAGCAATTCACATTGCTTGTTGGAAACTCCTTCAATGTCTGTTGAGAAGAGCCGATGCCTATTTTGAGTTTCAAAAACTTTAGCTCAAGCTTAGACAACTTTCCCACGCTTGTTGTGAATATGCAACATTTGTTGTTAGGCCAAATCAACGCTCATTGCGAAACTTCAACACTAGTGGCTAGATCCAGCATAGTTCAATCTAGAGCACTTCTCTAATGCCTGTTACTAAGGGACAACACCCATTGTGAGGTCTATAAGACTTTAGCAAAAGAGTAACATCCAATCAACATCTATTGTTTATCCTTTAATGTCTGTTGATTAGTCTAATGCCCATTAGGTGATGTTCAATGCCTGTTGAACTTGCAAAATGCTTGTTGAACTTGTTTTGGCCTTTTAATGTTCGTCAGGTCTTGAAATCACATGTTCTCCAAATATTCTCCATTTCACATTCACAATAATCTCCCCTTTTGACATTCATCTGGTTTATTCAAATCATCCAAAAACACTAAAGTAAAAACATTAAACTTTTATTGGTTTTGTTATAGTTTTGTTATCCTTCAAAACAATAGTTTTGTTATTATTCAAAATACATCATTCACATTAGAGGAGTGAGTCTAATGCTTTAGGGTTACATGTGCTCTAAACATTCCCCCTCTGACATTTATAACATTTTAGTCATGTTTATTTCCATCCACATCTACATTAGTTGGATTGATCATCCCATCTTACCTTTTATTGTGTTTCTTTCTTGCAAGTGATTTACTTTCTTTTAGTTTATTTAATCTTGGTTTTGGTTGTGTTTGAACAATTTCACTCTCTTTGTGTTTAGCACTATTTGTGAAGAGCTTCATGCTCTAATTTTGTATGCTTTGATTACCATGGATGCATTTATGCTTGTAATTAACCTTTGAACTCTTGTGATTATGGCTATGTCAGGTCTTTGTTTTCTTATGCCCCTTTTGGCTCATTATTGTGTATCTCCTTGTGCTTGGATTGCATATGGTAGAATTTTGTGGCATTCTCCTTCAGATCTTTGGAAGGGAAATTTCCATCCCTTGCTCATTGCTTTTTAATTTTAGATCATTAGGGACAATGATATTTAAGTTTAGGGGGATTTCGTTTGAATTCTTTTACCTTTAATCCTTTTCCCTTTAATTATTCATTGCACTTATGCCTACACTTGATAATATATTTGCTTTTATGCCTTTAAGTAATTTTTTTTAAAGCTTAATGTCCTTTTAGCAATTAATATGGTTAGTTTTGGTTGGAGGTTTTAAGGTGAAATATTGATGAAGAAAATTTTATAATCATTGTTTGGAATTGATTAAGTTAATTTCTCTTGTGATAACAACTTAAGCTTAACTATCATATTCTATTCAAAAATTGATTGTACATAATAGAACAAGTTATGCATACATGGAAAATTAGAAATTTCTCTATGAGATTTTTTTTTTCAATCATACCACTTTAAACTAGAGGACACCTCTACATATGTTAGAACTCGGTAAACCACCTTTTGAGGTGAAATCCTAAACTTAATAGCTTAAAGGAAATGATTAAGGCATTCATTGTATTACCTTATTATTCCCAATCAATACCTTAATTTACATTGACCCTTGTTACCCCTTTGAGCCTACTTACGAGTATGTCCTCACTTGCAAGTATAATTAGCCTTACCCTTTGAGCCTACTTGTGAGTATGTACTCACTTTTGAGTATAATTAGCCTTTTCTTTGTTAAACACATAACCCTCATCAGTTTATCTCCCCCATCAAAAGAATAGAGTTGAGACATGATTATATAATGGTGTGTTGTGTGTTGGGTCGTTCGTGTGTATTTATGCATATTTAAAGAATTTGTAAAAATGACTTATTTATTATTATACTTTCCACTAAAAGGATCAATTCAAGTTTGGGAGTGGCATATTGATATTTGGATATTTTGCTCACATCTTTATCATTCATTTTTGGATTCTTTAAAAAATGGAAGAATAAAAATAATAAAAAGAAAATGATGACAAGAAAAGTAAAAGGGAAGAGAACAAGAGAGAAAGCTACCAAGGTAAAACAAAAAAAGTAGCATGAGTGCCTTACAAAGAATGAAATATTTCATCATACCTTACATCATTAGCATAACTAATATCCTAGAAGATTTTCTCATCTTAGACTTGACCACTCTTTGATAAGCCTTAACCCAAGCCCTACATTACAAGCTGTTAAAAGACCTCATGATCTTTAAAGTTGCTAGGATCTACATTAGTGGAGAAGGGTGATTTATTTTTGCCTATGGTCATATAAGATTCTTAGGAATCGAGGAAAAGCCTTGGTTAATTTGAATATGAAAGAGGATCAAAATAGTGAATAAATTATGGTGCCAAGTCACACCACACTTTATTTTGTTTGATTGATTGCAAATCAAATGGGGATAGTTTGAAACTTGTTATTATCATAAGTGAAGTTGCTTGATTAAGGAAAATCATGGTTATAACTGAGATAAATTTTCTCTTTGATACCTTGAAACTCAAATATAAACATATAAGTTGTTGAGTTGTGCATTAATAGAGAGAATGATTACTTGAGGACAAACAATAGTTCAAGTTTATAGGAATTTATTTAGTATCAAATTCATCATAATTTTTATAGTTAAATCCCCCTAAAATTCATACATTACCATTTAATTTTTCCTATCTATAGAACTAATATATGATTATTGGCAATTTATAGGCTGAAAAGAAGGAAAATGAAGATTAAGGTGATAAAGGCAAAGGACACGACCTTGAAGCATGGTCGTGCGCCCTAGTTGCTCAAGAAAGGTAGAGGAGAACAAAAATGCATGGCCTCGAATCATGGTCATGCATCTTGGATGACTAGGAAAAGATGGGTCAATCACTGAGACAGATAGCCATGTCACAAGGTTTTACGCCTTATTAAAGACAAAATCACAAATTATTTATTCTAAGGATTTTCTTCCTTTTGAAGAACCATAAGCTTCCTTTTTTTATGAAACTATTTGAGCATTATTTAAAGGAGAAAATAACCAAAATTAAAGTATAAAGGATTAACCTAAGGAATAAAATATCAATTAACAAGGTTTTCATAAAGAAGTTAGAAAGAGAAAAGGTGCAAGCATTCAAGGAAATCAAGAAAAAGTGCATGTCTACTTTTGGGGTTGATTTGATTGTTTTCTTTTCTTCTTTCTATTTATTATGAACTAAACTCTTTTTGGCTAGGGTTGTAAATGGATTATGTGTGACTTATATTGGGTTTTCTTAATCTAAGTCTTTTTGGTTTCTTTCATTATTTATGCTAGTAATTATTAAGTGCTGCATGTTTGATTAACTAACCATTAATCATATTAGTTCCATGAATTAATAATGGAAGCATGCTTTTCACAGAATGGAATCTTTAACAATTTTCTTATTTTATTATTGAGTTGAGGAACCTTTACAAACCATTGCTATCCATAAAGTCTTATATTATGAGGCAATTGCATGATATCTAGCTTTTGAGTTGAGGAACTTTTAGCTTAACACGCTTTTTTATGTCAATTTCTACTTGAGAGGGATTAATTGATCACCATGGTGATTTGATAGCAGCACATGATGCATAAACCAATTAGGCAAGGATTAAGAAACTAATAAAAGGCCATGAAGTGAGGTTGAACCCTTAGCCAATCTCATCCATTGATTATCTCTCATTTTTATCGGTGTTTAATTTAATTTTCTTATTTACAATTTTATTCATCATCCTTATTGATTTTCTAAATATATAAGATACAATATACTTAGTATTTAAAGTCGATCCTCGAGGGAATGATATCAGTACTCATAAGTATACTTTATTACTTCTAACTAGTGCACTTGTAACTTAAGTTTTTTCATATATCATGCACTCGTCACATTAAAGATGCCATATTTGCATTACTTGATTTGTAATCCTAGAAAGAACTTGAGCTAAACTTTTATGCTCATCTCACATTCCTTAGTCATACACTTAGGAAAAACCTCAAAAAAACTTCCAATAGTAACACTAAAGACAATATCATCAATATAAATTTGAGTAAGCAATGTGTCATGTTTGTTCTTTTTAGCAAAAAGAGAGTTATGAACTTTGCGTTTTAAAACATTATTTTGCAAAAGAAATGAACTAAGCCTTTTATAACAAGCTCTAAGAGCTTATCACAAACCATATAAAGCCTTAGTTTGTTTACAAACATGATTAAGAAGTTTATGGTGTTTAAAATTGTGGGGTTGCTCAACATAAAATTGTTCGTCAATGAAACCATTTAGAAATGCACTTTTAATATCCATTTGAAATGCGACATATAAATGCAAGCAAAATCCTAATGGCCTCGAACATTGTAGCTAGAGCAAAGCTTTGTTTTTATATATAGTTAATGCCTTCTTCTTGATTATTCGATTTGACAACCAATCTAGCTTTGTTTCTAGTGATGGAACCTTGCCCATCCAACTTATTCCTATACATCCATTTGCATCTAATAATTGGATGATCTTTAGTTATAAGGGTAAGTTCCCAAACTTTGCTTCTCTCAAATTGATTGAGTTCTTCGTGTATAGTAATCATCTAACATGCATCATCAAACGTTTCGTCATTGGTCTCAACTTAACTTGAGAGATAAAGGCAAGATTATTATTAATGGCCTTACAATGAGATCTAATACTTACATTCTTAGATGGATCACTAATAATTTGTTCCTTAAGATGATTCTTAGGATATCTTCACTCTTTTAGAAGACCTTAATTATCTTCCTCTTTCTCTTGTGGACATGGATTATGTTGGACTAGGGTAGTTAACCCTAAGTCTTGGACTTCTTTTGATCTTGACAAAGGGGATTGATCATTTCTAATGTTTCTATTTAGCGTTGTTTTGCAGTTTTTGTGTTAGTCTTTAAGTTAGAAGTTGGATAGAAATCTTAATCTTCAAAGAATGTGAAGTAACTTCTAAATCGTGATCGCGATCCATTAGAAGACTTACTAGAAGATCATACAGACGAATCGCAAAGTCATTCTCAGCCTCGACTCATCCAATGGAAGAACTCCAGAAGTGATAGATGAATCTGCGGTATAAAGATTGCCTCAGTCGCGATCGCAAATTTTAAAGTAACTCAAAATGCAATTAAGTCCATAATCACAACTTGACAAGTGTCTCAGGTAACCATTGAAAATCAAAAATCGAGATAGAAACCTGTTGGTAGTGACTGCAAACCTAAAAGAAGAAGATGAACACTTTTGGTAGAGGAATTTGCGTTCAGAGTCACGTCCTGTACAAGATAAATTGCGGCCGTTACTTTTAAGAGCAGGTGAAAGGCAACGACTATATTTTTTTAGTGAACTAATCATAAGCTACTATGTGGACTAGCCGTTAGATACAAACAGGGTTTTCCTCATGAAATTTAGAATTCGTGACCGTAAATGAGTAGTAGTGACTGCAAATCATGACTATCAAACATTTAATGTGAAAATCTATCTAGCACACTTTGATGATTTTGTACCAGTTTTATTGCAACATCTCTTTTATGGGAAAAGGCTATAAATACCTTAACAAATAGATATAAATGCAAGAGAATTAATAACTTTATACCTAAACTCTTGCAATTTTGCTACTCACTCTTTTCTATTCTTTAAGTCATTGTTGGGTGTGAGCATAAACACTAAGTGTAATAGGTTATAGTGTGAGCCTATCAAAACACTAAGAGAGGTTCTTGTGTGAGCCTGTTAAAACATAAGTTGTAAAGGTTGTTGTGTAAGACTAAAAACACAAGTGTATAGGTTGTTGTGTGAGCCTTCAAAACACAAGTGTAAAAGTTTGGTGTAAGCTTGAAAACACCTTTGAAAGATAGTGGAATAACCAATTTCTAAGAATTGGGGAGTGGACGTAAGGTTGATTATACCTGAACCACTATAAATCTTGTGTTTCCTCTCATCTCATTTCTCCTCTCTCTTTCCAATTTTAACTTTTTTCACACCAATTCAACCCCTCTCCCCCCCATTCTTAATGCCTAGGGCCAACAGATTATGATCTTGTTGAATTTTCTCTATGAATTCTTCCTTGTTTAATCATCTTTATGATCAATCCTAAGTCTTTCTAATTCACCTATAAGATCATCGACACAACTACCTTTCCCAAGATCGAATTTTCCATGTTCATCAAACACAACATTCATTGACTCTTCAACAGTTAAAGATTTTTTATTAAAAATTTTGTAGGCCTTGTTAGTGGTGTAATAACCAAGAAAAATTCCTTTATCCATTTTGGATGTAAATTTTTCAAGGTTGTCCTTGGTATTTAAACCCCTAAGATATGAAATTTTGGGCTTTCTCCATATAACTCATAAATGGTTTTGTTTGAATTGGTCTTTTAAAGACTCCATTTGTAACATAACAAGAGGTGTTAATGGCTTTTGCCTAAAAATATGTTGTAAGATATTAGGCTTAATTTGTGCATAGATATTTGGTGACTTTTAAGCATGATTTAATGTTAATGTATGTGTAAATTAAGTTATTTTGGAGTTAGTTTGTGTTATTTCTCACATTTAGATGTTTTATTGGTGTTTGAGCAAGTTTAGAGCTAATTAAGACCAAAATAGGCAAAGCTAACAACTTCAGGGACCAAGTTAGAAATTTAGACACATGAAGATGAATCATATGTTATCGTGCCTATGACTAAAGTTGCAAGCTACAAACTTTCCTATGCCTTATGAGAGTCATAGGTTATGACTAAAGTCATGGCCTATGACTTAGACGTGTTAGATCTTACTTTTTTAGCCTATTCTTTAGGTCTTTTGAAAGAGTATTTAAAGCCAATACCTATGATTTTCAATGGAGTCTTTTGAAAGAGAAACAAGGTGCATTTTATAGAGAAGAAAACAAGGAAAAAATATAATGCAAATCAAGTACATGAGTTCAAGAGATCATTAGATAAAAAAAGAAGAGGAAGAAAAGATCTGTCAAGCCAATTAAGAGATTTCATCCTTTCTTCTCTTTATTCTCATTTCCTTTGTTATGATGATGTTATTGCTTTTGGATTTCTCTTGCTTTTTAAGTATGTTAGGCTAGATCTTTGATTTTAGATCTTGATGTAGATGTGGATAATGATTGATGGATTTATTATTTCAATGTCTATATTAGGATTTTGTTCTTTTGCAAATGAATGATTCTTAAGCCTAATGCTTGTGATTGCTAGGTCACCAATTACATGATTTATGTTTCCATTATATTGAGAGATTGTAAATTGACATATACCTAGAATCACTCCCTTTATATTAATTAACAAGTAGAGATACCCACTTAACCTAGTGTTATCACTTAAAGGGATGCTAAAATTAATTGGGTAATGCATTCCTATTTCACATCAAGAGATGGATCTAGAGGAATGGTTACATATTAAGTGACTACTAGAGTGATACGAACAAGGTTGGATTAGATTCCTTACCCGTATGCTTGAGAATAGTTGCCCAGATCTATCAAAACAAGTATTGGAGTTTTGATCTTCAAATCCCAACTAGACCTCTAGAAAACTTGTTTCTAGCAACCTAAGT
>CATIWR010416636.1:0-11549 GCA_949677035.1 Omphalea diandra
TATATATATATATATATAGGGTTCTAAATTACATACAATCCAAAAACTCTAATATCATATGTAAAAAATTTAGAATCTAGTACATGAATTTAAAACACCATTTTAACGGTTAAGTGGAAACAAATTACGTACATATTTGCGCAGTAGATCCGATGTTGTTTTGCATCATAATTACGACCATTGAAATTGAACAGTGAGATAATAGGTCAAAATGGTTGAAAATGAGAGTTAAGTCTTCCTCTTTTTGACCTTCATACAAGACGGCTACAATGGGCGTAACAATTAAGGTTAAGGTTATGAAGGCAAAAGAATGGATTTAGCCTATTTATAATAGATTTTAACAGACTTATACATCACAGATCCATGTTAAACTAGGCTTACACTGATCTTATTTCATATCGGCCCACTAAAGGTGTCACAAGCCCATAACTCATTTAATCACTATTTTAATTGGATTCATCCACTAATCAATAAACTATATTATTCAGTCCGTTTTATAAAACTTAAAACAAACCGATAATTAATATTAGCCCACACAAAAATTCTCACAAAATATTGTCACAAGACCTAGCATGATCAACAAAGAGTTTTCATCTATAGAGTTGATCATTTATGAAGGAAATGAGGGCAAGGGCATCTCTAAAGATACTTTTTGTTTTAAAAAGTATTATTTGTATAATACAAAATATTTTAATCAATTTTAAATATAATAAGTAGAAAATTTTATTTAAGTTTAATAGACTTTTTATATTTTTATTTTATTTTTTCTATAAACATTAATCATTTTAATTTTCTTTCATTTTCTTTTTAATTTTTATCAATAGAAAAATAGGACTAAAAATATCAATTAATAAAACACGTAGAAACTTATAGTGTATTAATTACCAATTAAAACAAAGAGCAAAATTGAAGTCTAATAAAAAAATATGTTGGAGTATGATTTTACAGGATGACTTTTTATAGTAAAAAACATATCATATATATAAAAAAAAAATTTGGAGATGCTTTGACATATTGCATCAGATTTTTTTTAGGATGGAAAAGAAAATTAAGAAGGGTGTAAAAATATATGGAATAAAATGTAAATGAAGTTAATTATAACTTCACTCTACTTGAAGTTTTTTTTTAAAAAAAAAAATGGATCATTTGGTGCAACCTATTTAAAAAATTTAAATTCCATGCTTTAATTTCTAATTTAAGGATTAAGAAAAATAGATATTTAGAAGTAAATATATAAAAACTTTTAACTTTATATATTCTCATTTACATTATAAACAACACTCACCAACATAGTTAACTATTTATCTCCATTTTATAGTCCCTTCATGCAAGGCGAAAAGATAATTTAATTTTTATAATCTCTCTCTCTCTCTCACTTGTATTCTTCCACCTATTGAGTTATACTTCATCAATAAATGAACTCACTGAAAAATCTTCTCAAATTTTATAACTTATGAATTTGAATCTCACTTTGAATTTGATTAACTCAAGTAATGAATTTTTAAACATAACACTAACAAGAAATTTGCAGAGTAAAATTATGATTCCATTCAATAAAGCAAAAGCTTATATACATGAGTACACAAAACTAATTTTCTTATGATGGAATGGCGTGACTTAGTAAAGAAATCAACAAGTTGATTAGAGGAAGAAATGAACATTAAATGAATGAGTTGAACTTTATCACGCACAATATGACAATAAATTTGAAGGTGATTGGTGCATTCATGGAATACTGGGTTGTGAGTGATATGCATGGTGGATTGATTATCATAGAAAAGCAAACCTGGAGTAGTAGGAGAAACATTTAAAGCTTTAAGAAGATAGATGAACCATTGCAATTCACAGGTGGTGATGTCCATGGCGTTGTATTCAACTTCAGAGGATTAGAAATAGTTGTTTGTTTCTTAGACTTTTAAGAGAGTAGAGAAGTGCTAAGAAAAACATCCAATGATGGATTTACGAGTAAGAGGGCACTGTGCTTAATCTAAATCAGTGAAGGATTGTAATTGAAGATTAGATTGAGCACTATAAAAAAAAAAAAAAAAAAAACCTTGATCAGGATCATGTTTGAGATAACAAAGAATGTGATGGGTTAACGTTAAATGAGCTTGGGTGGGGTTGTCTAAATATTGAGACAATTGTTGTATAGCAAAAGCAATATTTGGACGAGTATTAATGAGGTAAAAAAGCTTGCCAACCAACCTGCAATAAGAAGAATTATCCTCAAATAGAGAAGAATCAAGTTTGGAAGAATTAAAGTTGGTATGAAGAGGAGTAGTAGCAGGCTTAGCCCAAAGAAAACCAGTCTCCGCCAATAACTCAATAGTGTACTTTTGTTAGGAAAGATTAAAACCTTTGAAGATTCTAGCAACTTTAAAGCCAAAAAAGTACTTGAGTGGGCCTAAATCATTGATTTTAAACAGAGCATGTATATGACTTTTAATTTGTCGAAGCTTAGGAAGACAATTAATAGCCAAAATGATGTCATCAACATAAACAAGTAAGGCAAGAAAGGTATAGCCTTGATGTTTGATAAACAAACTTGTGTCAACATATGCATAAAAGAAACCTTGAGAAAGCAAGGCATTAGAAAGCTTAGCATGCCATTAACGACTCATTTGCTTAAGACCATGTTAGGATTTAGTGAGTCTGCAAATAACATTTGTAATGGATGATTGAACCCCAGATGGAAGCTTCAAGTAAACCTCTTCATGAAGATCTCTATGAAGGAAGGCATTATTTATGTCCAAATGTTCCAAGTACCAATTATTAACAGTTGAAATAGTTAACAAGGTTTTGTTAGAGGACATTTTAGTAATAAGAGAAAAAAAATCTCCAAATAATCAACACCCTCCTGCTATGTCTAACTTTTGGCGACTAACCTTGCATTGTACCTCTAAATGGAGCCATTTACTTTATGTTTAATTTTAAAGACCCATTTTTAGCCAATGGGTTGCTTATTGAGAGGTAAGGAAACAATGTCCCAAGTGTGATTAGCAGCAAGAGTAGATAATTCTTAGGTCATTGTTGCTTGCCACTCAAGGTATTTAGAGGCTTAGGTGTAAGATGAAGTTCAAGGTGAGAAGAAATATAATAAGCAAAGTGTTTATGTGTGTGAGACAAAGAATGGTAAGATAAAATATAAGAAAAAGGTTGAGGAGTACCTGATAATGATAACACAGGACCACTAAAGGAAAAAAGATTGGTTTGAGCTTGCAATAATTAAGTCTACTGCCAGTGGTAATCATGCAAATAGGAAAGGTATTTGTGAGGTCTGGCAGATTTTTGAGGCGGCAATGGAGGAATAAAATGAGTTAGAGTTGAAGAGGAAGGACAAAGAAGTGAAGAGGTTCTAGAGATTAAGGTTGAGGCAAATCAGTAGAAACATCATAAGGGAGTGGAAAAACTGAAGATTTAAATGAAGAAGAAGATGAAGAATGGAAAGGAGAACTATGTTCATCAAAATACACATTTTAGAAACATAAACTTTGTGAGAGTGCAAGTCATAAAGTTTAAAGCCTCTAGTGTCAGGTTTAAAACCAAGAAAAACACACTTGGAAGCTCTAAGATCAAATTTTGATCGATTTTGTTGTAAGGTGAAGGCAAAACACAAGCATCCAAAGACTTTAAGGGAAGAGAGATCAAGTGGGGAGCCAAATAATTTTTCAAATGGAGTTTTGTTATCAAGTACAGGAGAGGGTAATTTGTTTATGAGATGAATTGCATGAGACACACAGTTACTCCAAAATCTAAAAGAAAGATTACTTTGAACTTTTAAAGCTCGAGCTACATTTAAAATAAATTGATAATTCCTCTCCATAACACTATTTTGCTAGGGAGTTTCAACACAACTGGTGCGATATATAATGCCATAAGTAGCACAAAAAAACTTGGCTAATTGAACTTTTAGCCATTATCAATTTGAATACACTTAATGATTTTGTGGAATTGAGTTTGAATAAAAGAAACAAATTGAGCAATAAGATTTCTTACCTCAAATTTGTGTTTAACAAAATAAACCCAAGAAAAATGACTAAAATCATCCACAATAGTAAGAAAGTATGTAAAACCACAAATGGAGCTGGAAATAGGTCCCTAAATATCCACATGAACTAAGTCAAAACATTTATGTGTAACTGAGCTACTAATAGGAAAAGGTAATTTCTTTTGTTTTGCCAAATGGCAAATATCACAAACACAATGTTGATCAACAAAGATAGAAAGTTCAATTTTCCGCAATTCTTGAATTCAAGGAAAAGATAAATGGCATAATCTAAAATGCCAAAGATCAAATAAAGAAACTAAAGTAAAATTCTGTGAGTTGTTAGTGTGAAAATGAGTGGAATTAGTAAGATTATCCAACTTGTAGAGACCCTTCGGTTGTCTAGCTAAACCTATCATCTTCCATGGAGTGATTGCTTGAATTATACAAAAATCAGGTTGAACAATTAATCAACAATGTAAATGGAAGGTTAATTTGCTAGTAGAAATTAAACTAAAAGTAAACTAAGGTACATAAAAAACATCATAAAGAATAAGATCATTAGTAAAACAAACAATACCTATGTGAGTGATAGGGATAAGCTCATTATTAAGATGTTTCACAAAGTAATTAAATTCTCAAGAGAACTTGCAATGTGGTCTGTAGCACCAGTGTCTCTAATCCATAGAGCCTTATCTGCAATTTTGGTTTTGATAATAGAAAAACACATACCAACAATTTTGGATTTGCTAAGATCAACAATATGAACTAAAGCTACAGTATAATTGGTGATAGAATCAAGTTTGGAAGGTTATAGTAAACTCATCAACTAAGTATACAGTTTTTTGGACAAAGACAATTAGTTATCTGAGGACTAAGTAGATTGAGGTAAAGCATGATCAATTGCAACATTCCCTTCTTGCTCAAGAATCTAATCATTATAAGACTCCATTTGATTAGCATAACCAGAATTTTTCAATTTAAATCCAAGTGGATAACCATGTTTTTAATAGCATCAATCCGCAGTGTGACGTGTATATCCACAATAAGTACACATATGCTTTTTACCACCATAGGTGTTGCCTCTTCTATACATGCCATAAGGATTGGGGTTCTCGTTGCTTTGGTTGGAAGAAGAATTGTAATTAGGCCCTTTACTTATAAAAGTTACAAACTCAGTGACAAGATTATTATTATAGCCAACAAATTGCCTCTCATGTTGTGCTACTATGGAAAAAAAAAAAACTTTTTTATCAGAGGGGAGGGGTTCCATCAACATTATCTAGGACCTAACAATTGAAAAACTTTCATTTAATCCTTTTAAAAACTTAATCACATAATTAACCTGAGGATATTTCTCAAAAGTATCAATAGCCCCGCAACTACACTTTGGATCACAAGTACATTTTGGAATTGGCCTCAAATTAGCAAACTCATCCTAAAGAATTTTCAATTGAGTAAAATAATTAGTCATGAATAACTGACCCTGTTGGAGACCATAAATTTCTTATTGGAGATCTAAAAACCTAAATGAATCTCCTTGAGCAAAATGATCTTTCAAATCATGCCATACATCACTTTCATTATCTAACCATATCACAATTTAAGGAATGAAAGGAGAAACATAATGAATGAGCCACGAAAGTACCATTGTATTACATTGTTGCCATAAGGAATATGTTGCATTAGTTTTTGCAAAAACCGGAATGTTGTCATCCACAAATTGAAGTTTATTTTTAGAGAGTAACACCGTTTTCATGGATCTAGCCCATGAATGATAATTCAATCGTTTAACATTGGTGAAACCAACACAAAAGAAGGATTCTTGTTAGCATGAAGATAATAAAGACTTAAGGGACCGTCACTATTTGATTTGCTAGTGTTTGCCACGAGAAAAATATTGTTTAGATGTCGAGAAAGTGAAAGAAATGAAGGAAAGTTCAAGGAACTGTCTACAATAACTCTGATACCATATTAAGTTTTTAAATAGAACACTAATGAGAAATTTGAAGGGTAAAATTATGATTCCATTCAACAAAACAAAAGCTTGTATACACGAGCACACAAAACTAATTCTATTATGATGACATGACATTCACTCATTACAAGTCTAACCAATTCTAGCAAACAATGATAATTAGGTAGAAATCTCAGTTATTCTCGCCATTCTCACTCAGTTGAGCTTGAGGAAGAAGATACACATCTAATGCTCCAAAACAATGTCGAATTACTTAAAAGAAATGATGACGTATATTCCAACTAGCTTAACATTTAAGTTCTTCTTTCCCTTAGCCGCAACATATCTTTCTTCAAAACTCGTTGCAATATCAGGAGAAAGATAATTATGTTAGACTTTTCTTTAAACAAATATGAATAGACCTTTTCTCTGTTGTACTTCTATTATAGAATATGGCAGCAAAGTAATAATGTTATATTGATGAATTTAGTTATTGATTCTATTAATTTGATCAATCTAATCAATTTAGTTTAATAAAAATAAAAATTAAAAATATTATTAAAATAATTTTAAAAAAATTTAAAGATATAAATATATTTATAATAATTTAAAATCAATATGGATGAAATTGAACTAATCACTAAGTCAATTTTGAATTTTATCAATCTAACCGATTAATCTAATTTTCAAAACATTGCTTATAACCCTAGTTGCATAAAAGTTTTCAGGTTTGTGCATTCGACTTCTATTTTTTAGATGTGGATTTTATGAATAGGAAAGCTTAAAGAAAACCAATTAACCTATAATATTTTATCCAGAGGTAGGCATTTGGTAGACTCATTTATTTAGTTTGATATCCACTAAAATCAAACTAATTAAATTTTATATTTTTAAAATCAAATTAAAAATTTTTAAAGATAAATAAATTGAACCAGGCAAAATAAAATTAAATATTTTAAAATCGAACTAAACTAAATTCATAAAATTTTAATTTAATTTGATTTGATTTAAGTAAATTGAATATATTTTAGATTAGTTTAATTTAATTTTACAATTTGATTTGATTTTTTAATAAATTCAATTTATTTGGTTTTTTATATAGTAAATGAAACTAAAACCTAAAACCTTTTTTTTTTTAATTAAAAACAAACCGAACCAAATTATAGTAGAAATTCAAGCTTCATTGGATCAATTTATTCGATTTCATTGGTTTATGCTTACCTCTGCATTTATGCTTTTAAGATGTCCAACTTTCCCACAATGAATACAAAACATGTTGGACTTATCCGTTTTTACCGCTAGTGCAGTAGAATCAGATGAACAAAGAACATGCAATTGTAAGGATCATTATATCTCTTTTAAAATTATGTTTTACATTTGATCCAAATTAAGAAATGATTTCATTAAAATAGTTTGAGATCTACTTTTTTTATGTAACTGATTTAATTGATTGCAAAAGTTGAAAACCGAGTCCTTCTGCAATAGCATTATTACATTTAACATAGAGACAATGAGGCATGGGTCAAAAACTTCTAAACTATTCCCAAGCAACACTCAACTCTGTAAAAATATGAATCAACAAACTTATTACCTTGAGTCATCAAACAAACAACTTGTTTGGATATTAAATTGTAGAATCATTTGGTTGTGGAAATCGCTGATGAAGTTCAGCATAGATTTGATCTTACCAGCGATGCTAAGATTGTGGATCAATGATAGATGATTTTGTATTGTTGAAGTAGGTAATGAAATTGTAGAAACCCATAAACAAAGATTTGGGGCCCAATCTCAACGGGACGAAGGTGCGTTGGGCTTGGCGTTTAAGAAGCATGTGAAGTTGCAGTGAAACTATAAATGCTACTTCATGCCTGCATTCACCTTTTTTGAACTAAATTTGAGCGCCCAAAGCTTCGTAATGCGTGTCTGCAGATTTCAAAAATGACTGACCTCTTTTTTTTTTTTTTTAATTCCTGTAGGTGGAAATACCTTTATGATTTGGTAAAATGAATTTTATGTACAGTACTACTAATAATAAAAGAGTGCAACCATTGGAATTACAGTATCTAATTATTGAAACTTTTCAAAAAGGGTACTATTTATTTGCTTTGCATATCTTTCTAAAATTTTAATTATTTTGATTCAACTCTTTTGATCTCTTTATAATTTTAATTATATAAAAAAAAAGGGTAAAAAGTCCTCCCTCATATCCGTGGACCACCTTTTTTTTTTTTTTTTTTTTCTATTAGTTCTCTCTTTCCCACCCTCAAGTGTATCTTCAAATTTCAAAAATCAACATCTCCGCAGCATTAGCAATCAGCTATCGATTTTTCTCGATCGTGATGGGCTGTGTTTCCTCCAATTTGCTAAACAACGACGACGACTTCACTCAACTAGGCAGTTCAGCTCTGAGTCACCATATAGTCTCCCTAACCTCCACCACCTATGGCCTCCTCAATCTTGATCCACCACCTACCACCACCTCTCCTCCAACCCCACCCGCTCGCTTCACCCTCGGGTCCATCTTCCCCACCCCGCTCTGCGAACCCAAGACTCCCCCTGCTGAAACTATCAATTCTTGGGAGCTCATGTCCGGTCTCGACAATGACAGCTTCCGCTTCTCTCCCCTCACCAACAAAGAAAACTCCAATCCCAATTTCACAATCTTGAATACCCCTTTAAAGCAAACCTCTTTTTGTGAAAGATTCGAGAAACTCTGTCCGCCCAATGGAGAAAACAGAGTTGTGATTTACACGACCACGTTACGAGGAATAAGGAAGACGTTCGAGGCGTGCAACGTTGTCCGCGCAGCGATCCAAGCATTCGGAGTCTTGATTTGCGAGAGAGATGTGTCAATGGACCGTGTGTTTAGAGAAGAGTTAAGGGAGTTGATGAAAGGGAAGGAAACAGAGGCGACAGTGCCGCCCAGGGTGTTTGTGAAGGGAAAGTATGTGGGTGGAGCGGAGGAAGTGATGAGGATCGTGGAGGATAGGTTGATGGGGGAGCTGTTACATGGGTTGCCCAAAAAGAGAGCAGGTGGTGTTTGTGATGGCTGTGGGGATGTTAGGTTCTTGCTTTGTTTTTCTTGTAACGGAAGCTCTAAGTTGGTTATGGTGGTGAAGGAGGAGTCAGGGCAGAAGCAAGGGAGGACTGTTGTGGTCAGATGCCCTGATTGCAATGAGAATGGTTTGGTGCTTTGCCCCATTTGTGCCTGAAACTTTCTAGCCAGGGACTGTTTTTGTTATATGGTTGGGTCTATAAATATGCGACTCTAAATCCTTTCACAATCAGCAAGTTATCTCAATTTACATGTTCCAAATTGAGTTACAAGAAATATTACAATGGTTCGTTCTGCTATGAATTTTGATCAGTCTGTTGGAATGTGCTCTATGTTTATGTTTCAGCAGTTCACAAAAAGAAATGAGGAAAGTAGATTTGTAGGCCTAAAAAAAAGGCTAAGCATGAAAACAGGTCAAACACCAAGAAGAAAGATTGAAGCGTCTTACTTGTAAAAATCCTCGCTTCTTGTAGCTGACTGAATCGCACGCTCCAATAATAATATTAATAACTGATGCATCAAAATGTTCATGTTTTAGTTTTGGTGTAGGTGAATATGCCTATTCGCGAGTTGCCAAATTGAAAATCAAGAAAGATTGAGCAAAGTAGCAGGGTCATTGTTCTGACAAAATTTTACACCCTCTTTGATAAAATGACGTAGGTAGAAAGAAAAGAAAATAAGTAAGAAAAATAAATTTTATTTTATTATTTTATTTTTTTTCATATTTAAATAAAAGAGAAGATAAAGAAAATAAATTTATTTTTTTATTTGAAATGTAAAATATGAAAAAAATATATATTATTTCATATATTTTTAAATTTACCCTTTAGTTAATAAAATATTTGGATATATAATTATATTGTATAATGCTAAAAAATAATTATTTTATAATTTAATTGATTTTATATGAAATAAAAATTTATATAATGTTAATATTAAAAAAATCTAACATTAGTTTTTGATATTTTAAATGTTAAAAAAATATATTTATACATTGAGTTATATTTTTTAATAATTGAACATTAATTTTAAAATTAAATGTTAAATGCTAATATTTATCAAATATTATTTTTAATATTTTTATATTCAATTACTGAACATCAATTGATAAATGTAAAACTAAAAAGAAACTATTAAGTAAAAAATGTCATAAGATTTTGAGAGAATTAATTTTAAGTAAACATTTTAGATTAAACTATTTTACTAATTTTATAATTTAAATTCATTTTATGTTGATATTAAAAATAAAATAACTGTTGGAATACCGAACTAAAATTTTTGTAAAAATCGAATTAATTGAACCGATTAAACAGAAATTAGTGTCCATAAATCAAACCGAATCTATAAAAATTCGGTTCGATTTTATTAGTTTCAATTAAATTGCATGTATTTCAAATTTGATTCGATTTAAATTGATTCAATTTATTAATTACTTCAATTAATTCGATTTTTTTAGTTTTTTATCTAAAAAACTGAACCCAAAATCATAAACATAATTTTTTTAAAATTATAACCGGACCAAATCAATTTTTATGAAAGGATCAAATTAAACTGAACCGAACTAGCTTGATTCGATAGGTTTTTGCTCGCCCCTTGCTATTCTACTTTCTTTTAATGGGTAAAATTGTAATTTCATAAAAATCTTTCAATCTCTCATATTTTCTCTCCATTTTGGAGAGAAAATGCAAGGAGAAAAATATTCCCTTTCTAATTTTTATTTTCTTTCCAAACAGAGAAAATTGATTTTCTTCCCTTATTTTCTTTCTTCTATTATTTTCTTCTCTTTCAAACAAGGCTTAAAGTTTGTACTTTAGGTATATATATATATATATATATATATATATATATATATATATATATAGAGAGAGAGAGAGAGAGAGAGAGAGAGAGAGAAGGGAATTAACAGAGTACAAGTTTTAAATCCGCCAAACCTGTTCAAGAGGACTTTTAGCTTGTGATTGGGAGGGGGTAAAATAAGGGGGAGAGGAAAATAAGAGAGGAAAATTATTTTACCTTGATTGGGAACGGGAGGAAAATAGGAGGGGAAAAGAAAATAACTCAAATTTTCCTCCCTTCATTTTCTCTCCAAAATGGAGAGAAAATATTGAAGGAAGAGGGGATTTTACAGAAATTACCATTCTACCCCTGTACAGTGTAAAAAATTACAAAATCTAGGTAAAAACCGAACCAAACTGAAAAACTGACCGAACCGAGCTGGTTCGGTTCGGTTTGGTTTGGTTTGATCCCTTAATGAAATTGGTTTATTCAGTTATACTTTTTAAAAATTTCGGTTTTAGGTTTTTGGTTCGGTTTTTTATATAGAAAACATAAAAAATTGAATTAACTGAAGTAATTAATAAATCAAACCCATTTGAATCAAACCAAATTTAAAATACATGTAATTTAATTGAAACAACCCGAACCGAACCTACCGAACCAAAGTTGTTTAATTTGTTCTCATTTTCACTCGACAATTTCCGGTTAATATTTCAAAATTTAAAAAATATATTTAAAAATATTTTTGTTACATTTTAATATTTAAAAAATATAAA
>CATIWR010416639.1:0-31536 GCA_949677035.1 Omphalea diandra
AAATCCTGTTCTTTATTACGCTCCCCATAGTTGCGAAGGCGCTCAAACATGAGCTCCTTAAAGTGTTCCTCCTCATCTAGCATAAATTTTGCATTTGCAACAACAAAATAATACTTGTTGGCTTGCTGCTGCACCGTTAAACAAGAAAGTAAAATTGGGCAACTGGAGGTCAAAAATAAAGCATATCACTTGACAAAGATAAAGCATTTATCTTTCTTGTGATCAACCAAGTAAAGAGCAAAATCACATGCCAATTAAGCTAGCCTTGAATGAATGAGTTATTGTGTAACAGTAGTAGGATCCCAACTTGGGTATTTCAATTCGATATCCAATGCAAAATTTTCATGTGTCAACGATCGTTTTAGTCAGTGAATTTTCTACGTATAAGTGCCTCGTGCTGAACAGTAAGCATCAACATTGGCAAAGCAATAAAATTGAATAGTCAATTCAACTTCAATGGACTGCAGAAGGGAAAGCCAAAGAAGAAAGAAAGAATAAACACCTTGTCAGGGGAGGAGGAGGAGGAGGAGAGGTCGTTAGAGTCGATAGCCGTAACAGCAGTCTTAAAGGAGGAAATGGTTCTGGTGGGCATGGAGAGATGCGAAGGTGGTTGCGATCCATTGAGGCTAAAATGTGTGGTTGGAAGCTGAGGTAGTAAGGCTTTGCCATTCCCACAATGCGTTGAAAACTTGGCCATACTGGCAGCTGATGAACCCACTGCAAGACTTAACATTTTTTTTTCTTCTACAGAGAGTAGAGTTGTTGGTCCTGCTCAGTTATTCCTGTAAAACTATACACGGAGCTAAGACGATCTCGGGACAAGCAGTAGCAGGGCCTGTAACCTTATCTAGTTTATCTTCTTCCTATATCCCATTATTTATATGGGAAAGTGCAGCTGCCGCGCACCAAGGGCATGTTTCGCTTGGGTGAAATAATTTTGTTTTTTTTACAATTGATGATTGAAACGATGTATCAGTGGCATACTTTTTTTAAATAAAGAACAAAATTTTTTTAAAAAAATTTATACAGAAAATAAATAAAATATTGAATGACTTGGTGCTTACAGTTTTTTTTTTAAAAAAAAATTGTTTAAATATTTTTTAAAATTCTATACAAAAATATTTTAGTGTAGTAGATGCTTAAGTTTTTTCTTTTTTTTAAAAAAATAATTTTGATATAATAAATTTTTTTATAAATAAAAAATAAAATTTATTTAAGTGTATATAAAATTAAAATAAATTTTGTATATAAAATAAAAAATTCTATATATACGAAATTATGAAATTTTTTTAAATTTTGTATAAAAAATAAACAAATTTTATAGTTGAAGTAAAAAAAATTTGTATCAAAATAATAAGTTAAACACGATTTAGTATGATTATTGCTATAATTAAGGATGCATTTAATTTATTGAAATTTTTTTAAATATATAAAAAATGAATAAAAAAAATATAAAATTTGATTAAAATAAATATAAAAATTAACTATAAAATAAATAAAATTTGTATTTATAAATAAAAAGCAGACTACTAAATGTCTCCTAGCTACGATAGCCCAATAACGGTCACACAAAAGACATTTATCAGTATCCTATATATATTTTTACTAATTTTTTTAATGACCTTTCTTGTCTGATATCATTTTGCTTTGCAATCCGTTCAAACATGGGTGCTTGCTACGTTAATTTAAAATTATGATTGTTTCATAATTATAGTACGTGTTTAAAATTAAAATATTTACATTTATTTTTAAAATTATTTGATAATAATTTTTTAAAATGTTTAATATTTTAAGTATATTTGATAATATTTTTTATTAAATAATTAATTTTAAAAAATCACGTAATCTGATAAATAAAAATTTTACTTAATGAATTAAATAATAAAAAGAATTACTATTTTAATATATCATTCATTATAAAAATCCTTTCCTATTAAGAAAAACATAATTAATAAATTTTAAAATATTTAAAATCAAATTATATAATAATTTTTTATAAAATTTATAATTATCTTATTTTAAATTTATCTCTTAGATTTATTTTTTTTCAGAATTTGACATTTATTCAATGATTATTCAGCTTTTCATTTTTGTAATATTATAACTATTCAATTTTTAAATTTTCAATACTAAAATTATTCACTACTTAATTTTCAATTTTACAAAATAACATCCTAAATTGAACTTTGAACTTAAGTGAGATCAACATTAAAAAATTGTCACAACAATTAAAAATTTTAAAAAAAAAACTCCAAATAAGAAATTGATATAATCTAATTAATATTTAAATAAGAAATTGGCTTGAGACCTCTAAACAAGAAATTGAAATAACCTAATGAATATTTAAATAGGAAAATTGTTTGATATTTCCTATTGCATATGCTTTCATGAGTTTATCCAAATAATTCACCTTTTTATCTTTTGGACTTATTAAAGCCACCTTCTTAATTTCTTAATTAGTCTCTATAATATTATTTGTTTGAATTTTGCAAAACTCAAAATGTTAGGCACCATCTATATTTACTATTACTAAAGAAAGACAAATTGTACATAGGAAAGCATTAGACTTAGAATTTACTCATCTAATTATTTGATCTGCTTCTACCTGTCAAGTATGTTGTAATTATTACTGTGTTTTAATGTTTGAAATATTTTTTTGGTTCTAATTTAAATTTTAATTTGTAATTGATAATTCATTTTTTTATGTGTGGTCTATTTTCTGAAGATTTTAACATTCACAATCTTATGTTTTTTTTATCTTAGATTTTTATTTACATCTATCAATATTTGCCATATGATCTTCAAAGATTTTTCTTTTGACTTTTCAGGTTAATAGTAATTATTAATATATTATGATATTTAAAGTGTTAGATTTTTTTTTTTTCATACAATAGATAGATATTTTTTTAACTTTAATTTGTGATTGATAATTTATCTTTTAATGAGATTGATTTAGTCAAATTTGCTAGACAATGAATTTTAAAAATATTTAAAATCACAGTTGACCCATTTTTTTAGTCCAAAAAATATAAAAAATTTTGAGCCTTGGGATTTGAAGAATACCAACTACATTATGAACAATAACACTTTGTACCTGCTATTACAAAAATTTGAAGTTAGCAAACTCTATGTTACACATTTATTTAGATTTATAGTTTCAAAAGTATGCTCACTTATTCCAATAAGCTACACTATATCAAACATACATGTTCCAATAAGTTCCACTTTATCATGGTCATAGTATTCTATTCTATATTATTTTTTAAAAAATAATATTTTAGGCTTTATTTGTTTTGTAAAAAGTATTTTTCAGAAAATTATTTTTTGTATTTGCATTTATTTGATACATCCAGAAAAATTAGTTAAAAAACATTTTCTAATCAAAAAGAAAATTAAATCATTTTTCAAAAAAAATTACTTCTCAATTTGAAGTCATTTTTCAAATTTTTACAATCTTATCCATATAAAAAATAAATTATATATACACATATATTTGTTATCACTGATCATTTTTTTTATCACCAATACTCATCACCAATCATTATTGGTTGGTGATAATCACTGATAATAGGTGAAACTCATACAAAATTTTTATTATTAATTCATTTTTTATATTAAATAATAAAATAATATAACTATAAAATATTTTTAGTCTAAATTTCATTATAATCTTAAAATCAATAAAAAATAATATTTTTTATTGTTTATTTTAAATACTAAAAAATATGTTATTCAAAAAATATTTTTCTTGGACTAATTGTTTTCTGTGAAACAAGTTGAGTCTTATTCATAAAATATTTTAATAACTTACAAATATATTTATTCTTCGATAATAGCAAGGTATGGTGATTATAGAATTTCTAAATTGTTAAGATCTTATAACTAATTATTATTTACTAAGTTCATTAACAAGTAATAAAATCACACAAAAAACTACAAGTAAAACACGTACTCTAAAAAATTAAATCAAATAAATATTACTAATTACAACTTAATTATATTTATTTTTATTATATTTGATCAGGTTGTGCATATAATGAGAAAATTACAAAAATAATAATTGAAAAAAGGTATTCAAATAAATAGATAAGAATAACTTTTATTTTAGTATTTTTAAATCTATATAATTTTTTAATGAAACATATTTATATTACTAAAATGAAAATTTATATTATTATATGTTGTTATCCTATAGAAACTAAAACATTTATCACTTCATATTAATAAAAAATTCAACAGAAATTATAAAAAAAAAAAAACCTTCAATCATTAATATCTTATCGAAAAAATAGTTTAACCAGCAAAACTAAGCATGAATATCTACTAAAATTGTGCTTAGCTTAAGTTATTTTCAATTATTAGTTTCAATTTCATTGTTTTGAAACAAAAAGAAAAAGTCTATGTTATATACTAACTTCTTTTTTGTTAAACATAAATACAAGTGCAAGACTTTCTATTACATTACAAGTAAAAATATAATTTTAAAAAAAAACTTAGAATATTTATATAAAAATATGTCTACAATGACAAAAAAAAAAAAAAGAATGAGATTCCAACAATAAAATGAGCGATAAACAATCACTATACTCTTTATACGTGACAATCAATAATGTAGTAAGTAATAATATTAATTTATGGAACATATAATTAAAAAAATCGACATTGAAAAGAAATGATTAATGATTTATATAATGATTATGAGATTACATGAACATAAAAGATAATATGACCATCGAAAATTGCATTATATCATCAAATATATTAATGAAAAAAAAAAGTTAACGTACATATTCTATAATATAAACAAATATTGAATAATTCACTCTCACTAAATATTTCGTCTTTTTTTTTTCTTAAAAAAGTAAATAGTATGTCTTATATTTAAAAAAATATATATATATTACCAAAAGAAAAATACAAACCCTACAAAAAAAAAAAAAAAAGAAATGCAAAACATAACATACCCAGATGGCATTGCGGACATTGAACCTTATAGATTTTTTTAATAATCTTAAAGTATGTACAATATATCATTCTTGAAGAAATAATAAAACTCAAACCCTAGCCACTACTTACATAAATCTTTCTTTAATTTTTTTCACTACTGTCGACAACTTTTATTTGTCATTGACGGTAGTGGATTTCATCTTTCTGCTCTCTATCCATTCTTTTCTTTCTTTTTATAGTTTTTTTCAATCATAATAAATAATCAAATCATTTTTTATCTTATTTCTATGAATTAGTCAAGGTTTATAAATTTTAATAGTAAAATCTCTTTTGTTTTTTTAGTACTGAATTTGATAAAATATATAGCAAATCAAAGATATATGAAAAAATATCCAATGATTGTTAATGTTTCATTATTCGCAGATAAATCAAGATTTTCAAACAATAAAAATGAAGTTATTTGGTTAAAAATATGTTTAGAATCTTATGTTAGATTTATTTTTTGTAATTATTTATTAATTTTGTTAATGAATTATTATGAGTCTTTTATTTTGTATCATTTAATAGAAATTTATTTGTTTTCCATTATGAGAATTTAATTGTCTTCAATTACAAGAGTTAATAAGAGTTTGAATTTAGTATGCAAAAGATCGTACTCATTTAAAGATTCGTTAAATGATAGCAAAGTCGATTTGTGGCTTAATATAACTGTTGAGTGAAATATGTTTTAAATTAATGTAGCAATTGCAGCTGTCAACATATTGTATACAATTATTTCGTTAACACGATCAATAAATCTCATAGAAAAACTTATTTTTATAATAAAATTTGTAAATATTTCTTAAATACAGTCAAATTCACTTGTCTGTTATAAATTGTATTTTTATTAATAAAAATTATTTTATTTCAAAAAAAGAAATAATAAAACTCAATAAAATTTATTTCGTTTCAATTCAAACATATTTATTTTAATTGAATGCTGATTACTTTTTAGATTCATGTATCCTGAAGTACAAGCAATTCATTAGATAATTTATTATCAATTCTTTTTCAATCATTCCTTATTTTATTTGCTATTTATTACTCTATTATCCCAAAAATAACTAAAGAACACATTCTTAGAGTCCCATTGTATATTTTGTTAAAAATATTTGTTAGTCATAAAATTGATAATATATCTAAAATTTCAACTTAAAATAAAATTATATTCATACTAAAAATATTTATTAATAATGAAAAACATTAAATAAAATATCTAAAATTTCATTAAATATTTTATTAAATATTACTTAATGAACTATCCATAATAATTTAAACTTCATTTTTGTTTCGCTTTTTCTTTGTCTATAATTTATACCTTTTCTCAATTTCTTACTTTTCCTTCATACTCTTTGAGTCTATTAAATACAAGTAACGTTTACATTCCTCCTCTCCATAATGTCCACTAACTTAATTAGCTTACTTGAAAGGATATATTTCATGTACCTATCCTAATTCTAGTCTTACTCGTTCTTGTCTCTACCTCCTTTTATAATATTGTGGACTTGCTATATTACATATGTTATCCATGCTACTACTGTTGTTGCGACTACTATGGGCTAGCCTCTTTATCCACATTCATCCATGAAATGGGAACTTTTGCACATTCAATGCCACATTTAGGTATCAACATAAAGCGTCACTTTTGGGAATGCGCTATACTTTTGCTTATTTCTTACTACACTCATGCTTGATACAACACGTTGCAACTAAGAACTTTCTAATGTTTATCTTACTATTTGTCAAATCTATATTTAAGTTTTGACAATGTGTAATCCTTGAAATTTATATAGAAAATAAATTTGTATATAAAAATTATCCCAACAATTTTATGTTGGCTATCGATCTATCTCAAACCTCCTTCTTTTTTCGAGCTTGAGACTAGCTACGCACAATTACTCATGCCTTGGTGGAGTTAAGATTCATATATATATATATATATATAGAGAGAGAGAGAGAGAGAGAGAGAGAATTATGAATTAAAATATATTTAAGAGGATAATTCCATTATATTTGATATAAATTATACTAATTTATTCTTAATCTATTGATTCTAAAATTACAATAAATTAATATAATAATTTACTATATTCTATATGAATTGCAATGATTCATCATTATTTTTATATTATAATAAATTATAATTTGATTATATTGTATATAAATTATACTGATTCATTTTTAATATCAATCAATAAAATTATAATAGAATAATATAATTAAAATATATCAAGTTATTACTAATTTATTTCTTAGAATAAATTATAATATATTAAGATGAAAATTTCATCTTTAGAATATTGATATAAATTTAATTTTGGATTTTTATATTCAATATATTTAAATTCATAATATTAGATTTTATGCTTGAAGATAAGATAATAAATTTTATTTTTTAAGATTATAGAGCTTAGAGTTTTAAGTTTTTCCTATTTATTTTTTTTTTATTAAAATTATTGTCATAATTAAAATGATTGTAACTATAATTTAAATAATACTATAATTTACTTTTGTCTAAAATGTGTTCATCTTATCTTTTATTTATTGTTAATAAAGACTCAAACTATTCTAATTTAAAATGAATTCACGAACAACAATAATCTTTATATTCTTAAATTCAATCTAACATTGATATACAAGCTAAAAAAATGACTTTAAATGATAAAATATTATATATTAAAATTTACACTATTGAAAAATAATTTAATTATTAATTATATTTGTAATAATTTTATTTCGTAATTAAATTTAGATTGAAAGGAGCTAAAATTAAAATTACATGTCTCAATTCAAATAGAAAAATTGATGATTTATTTATAATTAAACTGAAAAATTTTAAATTTTTGTAATTGCATGTATAACATATGCAGAGTGACTTTGTTAAGTAAGAATTACTATATTCATACTCTAATCAATAAAATAAAATTTTTTATATTCTAAATAAAAAAAAATACTTAGGTTAATATATAGTTTAGAAAATTAGGTATTGGAAAAATTTTAATAAAAAATAAAATATGAAAATATTTATTTAGATTGACATTAATATTAAATAATATAATTATTCTTAAATACATTTTATTATTAAATTTTTAATAAATTATTTTTTAAAACGAAAAATAAAACATTTATTTTTATTGATTCAAATCAAATAAATTTAAAAAATATATGAAAGTCCGATCTTTTAAATAAATCTATTAGCAATATCAAACAACATATGAAGTATTATCTTTTTCATTTTTCTAAATTTATTAATTACTATATATATATATATATATATTGAGAAAGTGAATATCATATAGCAACTTGAGAACTTATAAAAGTATCTTGAGGAGAGCCTCATTAAAAGACTATATCAAGTAAAATTCAAAGAGAAATACATTACCAAGAAAAAGAATGCTCTCTTGAAAATGGTATTATAGAACACCAAGACTACTAAGAGATCAAATTGAAAACAAAAAGGTAATGCAGCCAAGGTGGGGCTTCATCCTCCAACCATGCCCAAGTATCCACGATTGTCCTGACGAATTTGGCTAACCCATCAGTTACATTATTGCAACTCTAATAAATAGCTATGAAATCCCAAACCTGTGCCTCTAAAGCAATCGTAAGGATATAATCCACTAAAATACCTATTTCAGTGAGGGAATTGTGGTCCTTAATGAGTTGGATAGCTTCAACCGAGTCTGACTCTACGAGTAGCCCAACAATCCCATAGTCTCTTACCAAGACAAGCCCTTCCAAAATTGTCAAAAGTTCACCAACCAAAATTGACGCATATTGTTGACTTTGAGTAGCGAAACGAGCCACTATCTCGCTAAATTCATCCCTTGTAACAGTCCTAATGCCCAACTAACCTGAATCCAATAACAATTAAGCATCAGTACTAAGTTCAAATAGCCCAGTGGGCGGCTTAGACCACTTCATCGAACTCATATTAACACTGGCAATCGAGGAGAGAGGTGAAAGAAAAGCTACACCAAATTTGGAAATCTGCAAGTAGACATGTTGGTTAACGACATATCGAAGTCGAGCAAATAATCGGTCTACTACGGAGGAAATTATTCCCTCGATTCCCCACTGCCCAATCCACGACAACATAAAGCTCAAACTTTCTCAAGATGATGATTGCAGAGTTTAGACTTGCCTTGTTGAAGAGATGTCCTAAATACACACAATGATCCCTTATTTATACAAGATTCTTCTACCATAACTACTATACTAGTAACTCCAATCATTAATTGCAATATCCTACATTACTATTTATAATAATGAGGTAGCCGTTATCATATTTTGCTATTGCTGCTCGTCCTTTTTTGTGCTGGGGTTGCTCGTCCATCCTAGCAGTGCCTTGTTCCATCAGTCGTCTAGTGAGGTGGTTGTCAAGTTGTCCTCGGGCGATAATATTCCAAGTATTTATAGTTGGGTTTTTTTTTTTTTTTTTGCGTGCGAGAGGAGCTTTTGTCAATGAGACGGGTCCGCTCGGTCATGCAGTTCATATGGTCCGCTTGTCCATCCTAATGGAGTATTTCAGAATTTTTTAAATATTTTGTGAGTAACATATTTTTTAATATTTAAAACACACTAAAAATGTTATTTTTTTATAATAAAATTTAAATAATAAATATTTTATATTTATATTATTTATTATTTAATATAAAAAATATATTAAAAATAATTTTTTTTTGTAAAAATATATTAAAAATGAATTTTTTTTATAATCTCACCTATCATCAACAGTTATTATTAGTTGATTATAACCCGTAATGGTATTGATAGATTAAAATGATCAATAATAGTAAATATATGTATTTATATAATTTATTTTTTATTTAAATAAATTTATCAAATTTTGAAAAATAATTTAATTTTTCTTTGATCAGTTCATAGATCAATTTTTCTGAATACACCAAATACAGAGAAAATTATGGAAAATACTTTTGCGAAACAAACAGAGCCCTAATGTTTTCACCCTTTCCTTTCATTTTGCTTTTGCATACTTTCCTCTTTTTGTTCCCTGATTTTTGCGACTCCATTCGCGACTTTCTCTTCTTCACCTCTTGCTATATCCTACTCATTATTTTTATTTATTTCATTCTTTTGCTACATCAATGGCCTCTGATGATGCCAATTCAAAGTCATCGGCGGCCTCTGCCACATCCCAAAAGTCTGGCACTTGTTCCCAGCAATCCGACACCCCAACGGAAGTACCCCAAATATGTCGATATGCATCTTCTCTGACTCAGAAGGATCTCGAGGAAGTGCGAAGGCTGTTTGGCATCCCTACTGAATTTTCCTTGGAAATGTCTTCCCTTACTTTCGAGGCTAATGATGATTTAGGTCCGAATAGGTTGGTGATTTATCTCCATTTTTTTCGAACTCCTTTTTAAAAGTTGTTCTTCAAGTTTCACCAAATTGTGCCTATTCAACTTCATCCCAACGGATTTCTTCTTCTGGTTAGCTTTCAGTTGATAGGCAAAAAGAAGAACGTGAACTTGGTTGTTCGCCAAGAGAGCCCTACCGCCATTCATATCAATATGGACTCATTGCCAAGCAAGAACGCCAGAATTGAGGATTTTTCGGTTGTTAAGGAGAGCTTGGCGAAGCTAGTAGGCAAAGTATTTGGGCCGAAAGCTTTTTCTCAGGACTGACGTGGTGGCTCGATATTTTGCCGTAAACAATGGGAGGCATTAGAGGACTATGCATTAATGGACTAGACAATGTCCTTGGCATTTCAGGTATGGTCGAACGAACTCTTTTGGTTCCATGGTCGTGGTTTATGACTTTTTTTAGTATGCTCAGGCAAGCAGTTCTACTAGGTTTGCAAAGAGTCGTTTGGCTAGCGTTTGAGGTCATGCTGGGCAACAAGCAGCTCCGATCAAAGAGCTGGAGAACGAATTGCTTGCATCTGACGATCAACTGATCTTAGGGCGTAAGAAGATCGAAGAGCTTGAGGTTGAGAATAATAAAGAGGAGGGAAGGGCCAATTTAAAAGCTATTTTGTCTACCATTGAACATGCCTCCAAGCTCCAAAATGCTATTGAGAAGGCGCCTGAAGTGGTGGGAGCTTATCTAGGTCTTATCCTTGTGGACTTTCAAGCGAAACTAATCAAAGAATGCGAATCTTGGATGCCTAAGCAGAACTTTGATTTTATCAAAGCTTTTCTAAAAGAAAGCCTTGCTTTTTCTTTGATAAAAGGCATAGAGAATATTGTAGAAGGGGTAGATGATGTTGATCCTGCAACGACAAATGTAAACAATGACCATGTAACTACTGAAAATGAATAGAACTGTAACTTTTCTTATGTGTTCATTCACTTTATTTTCATCCTTATTTAGCTATGGGATTAATTTTTCAGTTATCCCTATCTTATTCATTAGGCACGAATTTCTCATCTGCCTATATATCGTAAATTTTATTTCATTGTGGGGTACGATTTCTTTGCTCGTCGTATAATTCGTTCATCATGGGACACGATTTCGTCATTCGCCTATATAATTTATTTTATTATAAGGAGTGAATTCTTCGTCCTTCTCACTTTTCTTAGGTGAAATAATTTAAACAAACATAATGCAACAATAGAATTTTACGCAGTTCACCTTTTTTGAATGGGCTACGTCTATGGAAGGGATACTTTTCCATCTTATTTCTTTGGAAACATGGACTACATGATAATCAAATTGCAATAACGTATGGCATGGTATTCTTTTAGGACATTCATGTCCCATGTTCTTGGCAACTCTTTATCATCTGTTGTTGATAACTTGTAAGTAGCTAGTCCAATAACACAACTAATTTTATAGGGCCTTTTCCAATTTGCTTCCAATTTTCCTGTATTAGCATCCCCTTTAAAGGTATCCGCTCATTGCAAGACCAATTGCCCTACCATGAAGGTCTGTGTTCGAGCCTTGAGGTTATGTCCTTTCACCATTTTTTGCTTGTACGCAGCTTGTATCACTATTGCCTGTACGCTCTTAGCTTCCAAGAAGTTTATATTAAGTCTCATTTGTTCTTCATTTGTATCTTCCTTATATTGTCCCAAACGATATGAAACCTCGCCAATCTCTACAAAAATTACCACTTCTGTCTTGTAACTAGAGAGAATAGAGTTCATTGAGTTGTTGTTTATGGATTCATTCGATATGCCTATAGCACGTTATGCAATTCGTCCACCCATTTGCCTTTTTCATTATCAAATAGTTTCTTTAGCCCATTAAGTATGGTTCGGTTTGCATTCTTCACTCGTTCGTTCATTTGAGGATGTGCAACTAATGCGAATTTGTTTATAACGTTAAACTTTCCACAGAATTCTCTAAACGGTCACAATCGAACTGCTTCCCATTATATGTGATTATGGTATGTGGAACCTCGAACTTGAATATAATATTTTAACAAATAAAACTTAATATCTTTTAGCTGTTATTGTTGCTACAACTTTAGCCTCAATCCACTTAAAGTAGTCAATTGCGATGATCAAGTATCTTCACTAGCTTGTTGCCTGTGGGAAAGGTCCCAACAGGTTAATGCCTCATTTGTTGAAAGGCCATGCCGAGCTAATTAGGTTTTGCAAAGACTTTGGTGCGTGGCTGAGGCAAGCATACACTTAACACTTGTGGCATTAAGACATCATCTCCTTAGTGTCTTCACTGAGACATCATCTCTTTAGAGTCTTTCTTCATTATCAACTAGTAGTATCTCATTAGGCTTGCCTTTTTAACAATTGTATTTCAAGCCTCGTGCGCCCTACTAATTCCCTTACATAACTCAAATAGATACTCCATCTCTTTTCCACTAATACATTTCTGCCAAGAGTGAGCTAGCGACTATCGATATAAGACACCCTCATCTTCTAAGTATAAGACTACCCTTTGTATCAATGTGCTAACTTCGCTTTGTTCGTCCATGAGGGTTCTATTCACCAAGTACTATAAGATTGGTGTTGTCCAATCTTCTCCTATAAATAGGTAATTCCTCTTCAGCGAAGATTGTAGGCTAATATTGTTACTGATAAACCACTTCTAATTTGGACTGAACATTCGCAGTTGCCTGCTTAACGAGACTATCATCTAGATGGTTTTAATCCCAGGATATTTATTTGAAAGATAGCTAAACGCCATTGTCCGTGAGCTTTTACAATAGTCACCTAACCTTCTGCACATGCCTGACAAGTTGAGGTTCCCAAGCGGTAAACTCGTCATTCAATTGTTGAGCCCCCAATGAGCTGTCGCTGTAAACAATTGCTTTTTGTGGCCGAATATCATTGAAAACTTGCAATCTTGCAGGAAGACCCTCATACTCGCCTATATTATTAATAACAAGGAATTCCAACCTTATTGTATGCTACAACGTGATCCTTCTAGTCTCATGATCACAATCCTTGCTCTTGCACCTGTGGAACATACCACGCCATCTATATATGTTGTCTAAGTTCCATTATCTCCTTCCTTCTCTATCAGCTTTCCTGTCCATTCAACCACAAAGTGAGATAAGGCTTGTATCATCATTATCGTGCGAGGATTATATCTAATATCAAATTCACTTAATCGAATAGACTAATCAACCATGCATTCAGATAATTTTGGTAAGTACAAGCTCTTGCGTATTATGAAGTCTATTTGTACGATAATAATGTGAGCCTCAAAGTATGGACCAAGCTTTGTTATTATCGTGACAATGGCCAATGCCAATTTTTCTACCTGGTGACAGTGAAGCTCGAGCTGCACAAAACTTTACTAATATAAAATATGGGAACTGTTCCCTTGCTTCCCAAACTAATATTGATGTTATGGCTTCATCCATAGCCATTATATAGTTGGAGGAAATACTTATGGGGATGATGATGGAGTTGTTGAAGATAGTGACTCTTCTCCAACTTTCTAGAAATTCATTTATTTTTTTCTTTGTTTTTCATTCTTACTTTATTGTATTTCTTTGTTTTTCAATTTCAAAATCTATAATCTAGTTCATTGTGTGATCAAACACCTTCATATGTTTGAATATGTTTATGTGATGATGTTATGTTAATGAAAGTTTTATTTAAATTGTGTTTGTTCAATTCTACTCTAATTCATTGCAATTTTGAGTGTGATTGCTTATTATTGTTACTATTTATGGACATTCCCCCTTTTTATTTCCTATTCTCTAAACCCCTCTCTTTTTTATCTTGATAAAGGGGAGAGAAATTTGGACTTATCATGCAAAGGGATAATGTAGTGTTTAAAGTTGGAATTGTTAACTTGATTAAGGAGGAGTTTAGATTGAGGGGGAGTGGATGCAGGGTTGGTTAATATTCGAACCACTATAAAATTCTTGTGTTCATTTTTCTTCTACTTTTTCTCTAAATCTTTCATTATTGTGTGTTTCCTCCAAAATTATAAATTCAAAATTGTTATCAATTCAATCATTTCTTGGTGCACTAGGACCACCAGTATTATAAATAGAGTACAAAATTCTCTGCCACTAATTCAATTAACTTTTCTTTCTTACCTTTGATTGTAAAGACATGACATGTTGCTCCTTAACTTTTCTTTCTCATATATTTTTTTCTGTTTATTGTTTTGTTTTTATATCACATACGGCAATGTGGTTCTAGCCCACTTAAATTGCAACTTCTTTGCATATAAAACAAAACGAGAATGTTCCAATAATCCATCTGTTGTAGTGTCAATCTTGAAGCAGCCTTTGCACCCACACGTTGGAATTGATAACTTTTACATATTGAAATTGTTCAAACCTCTTAGCTTAGTGCCATTTTTTTTTTAAAAAAAAATATTTGTCTCTTGGTACCAAGCATAGCATTGTTTGTCTTTTTCATTCCAATGCGAGTTGTTTCCAAAACTCATCTCTGGAAAATTAGTAAAAATATTTATTTATTCGTTATGGGCACAACCAATTGATTTACTTCTTCCACCGTCATTATGCATGCATCGTTGATCTTTCAGGCTACTTTTATTAATTAGTATTATTACTATTATTGAAAATCGGTTTACATATATATATATATATATATATATAAGTTAATTAATTAAAATTATTGTTCTCTTCTTCCTTATACCTTAGTATAAAAGCAATTTTAAATTACTCATCATATTATTTTTAATATGCTTTCAATCTAGAACTTTTGATTTTTAAATTACTTTTGATATGGTCCTTATTATTATAGATATATAATTCATGAAAATTAACATATAAATTATAAATTATTTTGATTAGTCTTCTAATTGGTTCCTTAAGTTTGGGTTTTCCAATATTTATCTTTATTTCAACTCCGATATAATTACTATGCTAAAATTTCTTGGCTTTTTATCACAGTAGTTTTTATTGAGACTAATTATCTATCTTAAATTGTATAAAAAATTTGGATTCTTTTAATTTTTGTTGAGATTCTTTGTTTTTAGTATTTGGACTTATTTTGTATTTTGGACTGACTAGACATAATTTGTATCTGGAGTTCGAGTAAGTGGTAATTATAGTACATGATATATATTTTTATCCCTCTTTCAAAATTCTTAGCATGAAAATATTTAAAAATTTAACAATAACCCTTTGAACATATTTTGCGAAATATTTTTTATATATAAATCTTTAGCAAATCGAATTTATCTTTTCTTTTAAATATATTTATGAATTATTGGATAAAGTATTTATTAAATATTCTATACATTTAGAGCTTATAGGTTCTAGGAATAGACCTTTAAATTGTTTGAAATTTTAAGATATTCTGAACTTATACTTTGATTTTATGAAAATGAATACTTAAGATATATTTTATTTAAATTGTCGATTCCGAGGTATTTAGATTTTAGATTGTTAATATTTGATTTTGGATATTATTATTTATAATATTGATTCTGTTATTTGAAATCCTGTGATTTGAATTTTAATTTAAAATCCGTTGAACTTTTTACCAATATTTAGTACCTAGTTATATATATATATATATATATATATATATATATATATATATATATATATATAAAATCTAAACCTCGCTATGTGCACCATCACGACAATAGAATTGCATTATTTATTGTCATGTATCATAATTCATTATATTGCATTATGTCTGACTATTTGAATGAGTTTGAATTTTTTACTAGTATTTAGTACCTGGTTATATATATATACAAGACATATACAATCTATTCAATAGGTATACTTGTATATGTCTTAAATAGAGATAATTTCTTAGCTCAATTTCAGGTTAAACCTATCTGTGTTTTAACATTTATTGGTACCATCTATTCAAGACATATACAATTGCATATTAATTATCTCTTAAAATGCGAATGTGGTATATGATATGGCCTTCCGATCCCAAATTGAAGCTGCATCTCCTTTCAATTCTCTAGACTGTTTGGAATTAATTTTATGTATTTAGACACATTTTCATAAATGTGCACCTCACATCATTAAGAGCTTTTTTCTTGTTTTTATCTTGTGCCTAAGTGCTTTGTGTAGCTTAATCTGCTTTGTTCCTCTGACAACTGTGACCTTAAACTGTTACAATATCTATGTAGACCATATCTGCTTACACTTGTAGGCTTTTGAATTGTCTCAACCTTGAGACTAGCAGTGCAAAGAAAAATGCATTGGCAATCTTTGTTGTGACAAATTCCCTTTGATTGTTCAATCATTACATTAATAGGATCCTCTTTCCCTTCCTCCTTTCCTGTCTCAAACTCTTCAATAAATACAGAAATTCACCAAATCCACGCATTACAATTTTATGTATGCTTTTTGCATATGGTTGGATTCCATACTCTTACAAGAAACAAGAAATTGTTGTTGTTATCAGTATTTTGCTGATATCTCATTTTCTTCCATTGTAGGACTAGCAATATTCCTTCTTTTTTGGTCTTCTAATATTTTAATCAAAATTCTATGGCAAGTAAAGTGTCTGTCACGTCATTTGGGTCATAAATGTGAAATGATATCATTATTACTTCATATTTTACATGTTTTCACTATAGTTTGGTTTTATTGTGTCGTGTCACAAGGCATCGATGATTTAATCCATGCCGTAAGGCTTGATCTACCACGTTTAAGGTGGCAAATCCCATGGAATAGGTGCTGCTGTTCATGCCATACAAAATGACTTTTTCCCTCAAATTCTGTAATGCTTTATTATGAATTTGATTAAAAGTTTCATGTGCTAAAGATAAATTTTGGGAACTATAACTTTAGTTTTTCACTTTATTATTTATAAGTTCAGGGTCAGAATTGACATCATCAATTCTCTGAGAATGAACAATCCCTATATTGCCATTGGCTCATTTGATCGCAAAAATCTCTTCTATGGTGTGAGACATTTCAACCGTGGTACTCAATTTATGGATGAGTTTGTGCTAGAGATTTCAAAGTTTGCAACGAATGTTCGTTCAACTATCATTTACTGCACAACAGTAAAAGATGTTGAACAGATTTTTTTTTTTTTTTTAGTGTGCTTCTATTACATTATTCTGTTTTCCCCAAATTGAAGTTTGCTTCTTTTCTTAGAAACAGGACATGCACATCCTCAGAACAATTAAACAATTCACAACCATTTTCAAGTTTGAAAGGCCATCATCCCTCTCTACTTAGTAGAGAACCATTATTCTTAGTTTTTATTTCTTGTCCTGTATGGGAATTTATCTTCTATGATGAGACCCTTGACTGGAAATGAGATTAGAAATTTTTGCAAGAGGAAAAGTTGTTCATTAATCTTTCTTCATCTTCCTACTCAAGCTGCATCAGAGAGGAAGAGAAGGGCGGGGGCGGGGGAGAGATGGCATTAAATTGAGAAATACCAAGGTGGAATTTAATGGTTAAATGCTGGTACACATAACTCATAAAGGAAGAGTAGATATGAAATATATTTAGAACTTAAGATGAAAGCCACCTTGAAGGTAGTGGTATTCTTTGTATTATGTGCTTCTCAATTTTCTTTTTCTGTTTTTTATGCCCTTTTCTTAAAAAAATTTGTAACAAAATTTTCCATGTCAGACACATCATTATCAGCATATTTATGTTTTCTCAATTAGTTCTTTTATCTATTGGACCTAATTACAGGAAAAAATGGAGATTTATCCCATCTATATATCTACCAAATTCAAGCAAATTCAAATTCAAACAAATTTCTCATTTGGTATTTGTTTTACTGATTCAAGAAAAAATGGAACATTATGTAATTATAGTTATGAACAAACTACAGGCTTTTTTTTTAAAGTTTCTTTTTTCTTACAGTCCCAAGGGAGTATTTCTAATGTCCAAGTAATTCCAAAAAATCTTGGTGACATCAGTTTGATGGCTTACTGTCTAGGTCAAAACTTATGATTAGCAGCATATTTGTGTTATTTCTTTTGGAATGATATTGTTTTTGTATTTGAAACAGCAAATAATGGTATGATGTTGTGGATGCATGTCAGTGCTGTACACCTCATATGATATGTTTGAGAAAAGAAAGGGAAGAAAAAAGGGACTAGGGATGTGCACTATTCGTTGTAAATCGAAAAAACCGATCAAACTGAACTGGTTTGGTTTGGTTTCTTTTTAAAAATTTTTGATTAATTTGATTTGGTTCGGTTTTTAGATAAAAATTTTTGGCTAAAATTTTATTTAAAATTAAATCAAAATAGGATGAATCTATATTAAATCAAACCAAGATTATTGAATCCTATTTAAAATTCATTATTTATATTAAAAATATAAAAAAATCTATTAAAAACATATTATTTGTATTAAAAATATTTTAAAATATATTATAATAATTATTATTTATATTAAAAATATTTCTAAATTATTTGTAAAAAACCTGGTTTAAATTGAATAATTGCAATTAAACCGAACCAAATTGGTTTGGTTCAGTTCTGTTTGTTTTGAACCAGATATCCACCCCTAAAAGGAATTGAAAACAAGTGATTGTAAATGATATCTGAAGTGTTGTGTTGTTGATATGAGTGACAATTTATCTGTCAGAGTGCTATGTTGCATACTGTTAATTTTGCAATTTTTTGTTAAAAAAAGAAGAAGGAAAGAATAGGAGCTTCAACATGGTTTTCTTCCTTTTCCTAGTATTTTAAGTCCATGATGCTTTTGCCAATGTATTAATTTCTCATCTCATACAAGCACTTGGTAGAATCTACTCTTTTATTTACCAATATATTGTTATGCATAATTTGACTTAGTCCAATTCATCCTTTTGTCATCATAAAACTTTCCCCAGATTTTCAAATCACTTCAGCTGGCAGGAATTAAGGCTGGAATATACCATGGCCAAATGAACACCAAAGCTCGCAAGGAGTCCCACAGGTTTTCATCTCTGTGTATTTGTTTAGAGTAACAGTTCTAGTTGCTTTTCCTATGACTAATAATTGTTTAACTTTTCATTGTATCCTCCTTGTCGCTTACTGTATCAGCTCAGAAGGAATTGATGATTATATGCTCAGATGAAGCATTTGTTTTTTGTGCAGATTATTTATAAGAGATGAACTGCATGTCATGGTTGCCACTATTGCTTGTGGTATGGGCATTGATAAGCCAAACATAAGGCAAGTTACACATTATGGTTGTCCAAAGAGTCTAGAATCCTATCATCAAGAAAGTGGACGATCTGGAAGAGATGGTATAGCTTCTGTCTGTTGGATTTATTATACTGGAAGTGACTTTGCAAAAGCTGATTTCTATTGCGGAGAACTGAAAACTGTAAGTAAATTTGTTTTTGTTAAAAAACTAGTCAAACCTTTTTTTCGGCTTATTAAAATGGTCTTGATGATTGGCACTATTGCATTAATTTGTTCTCTAACCATGCATTTAAAATATCTATACAGTGAATTTTCTTTTGTACAAACAATTTTTGTAAATTCCCCTTGTTTTTTTTTTTTTCCTTTCCCTTTTTGGAATTAATATCATTCTGTGATTCACCAGGAAAATCAGAGAAGAGCTGTTATGGAGTCTTGGATGGCTGCACAAAAGTATTGCATTTTGGCAACTTGCAGAAGAAAGTACTTGGTTTACTTTGGGGTAAATTTTCCAGCTGATAAATGTGGTTAGCCTTTTACTTAAATACATTATGCCATCTTACTTGTTACTTCTATTACAATTTAGCTTGGAATTTTATACTTTTTGATATGGTCATCAATCATTGTTTTGTTAAGTTTCTTTTTACTGGCAGGAAATTGTGATAACTGCAAGGTCTCAAAAAGTGAGCGAAACGAAGCATTTCTTTTGATGGCCTGCATTCAATCATGGAGGGGTAAATGGGGCCTCAATATGCCCATGGACATTCTTCGTGGATCTCGAGTAAGTTATAATTTATTGAAAATGGCTATGCTTTTTGTTAATTATTCATATTTATTTTACGGATAGTTGATGCTAAACTGATCCCTCCCCCCGCCCCTGCCGGGGTAGGGGTTAGCAAACCGGTCAGTTTGGTTTATTATTAAAATCAGTCAAATTGAATTTTATATTTATAAATCGAACCAAAATTTTAGAAAAAAAGAATAAATCTAATTTTATAGACATACAAATCAAACCTATAAAATTTTTTGTTCGGTTCGATTTAATTAGATTACATGTATTTTTTAACTTGATTTTATTTAAATTAGTTTGATTTATTAATCATTTCAGTTTATTCAATTTTTTATATAAAAAACTGAAAACTGAACCAAATCGAATTTGTTAAAGAATTAAACTGAACCAAACTAAATCGGTTTGATCTATTTTTTGGCCTGATCCAGTTTTTGCTCACCCCTAACCCCCGGGGTTATTTAAACGGCTGAAAAAGTAGCCTATATGATGATATTGTCAATTTTTGTTCCCTCCATTTAATTAATGGCCTATTTTTATGGGGATAGCTTAAGAGAGAGGTCATTTTATTGAGAACAATATTACCATGTACTTTGCTTCTCTTGATGATGGGTGGGTCGGAGGAGATTAAAGCTGCTGTCTCAGTGATTAGGGAATAGCTCATAATCAGTTATGTTTGAAATTGTTTACTTTCCCCTAAATATTTAGAATTCAAAATTATGGCCTAATCTATTAAATTTTAGTTTAAGCTGTCATTCATTTTGAGTTTTTATCTGGTCAATTCTTACTCCAATGTTTGCTTATTTTTTTTCTTTGATTGTGGTTTTGAGGCAAAAAAAATTCTTGATATGCATTTTGACAAACTTCCACTTCATGGACTCGGAAAAGCTACACCTCAAATTGGTGGAAATCACTAGCTCACCAATTGATCTCTCATGATACCTTGAGTGATGTACTTGAAAATTCAGTTATATCATTGTTGAGCTGAATGCTTGTGTTCTATGGTTGCTTGTTCTGAATTATTGGGTTGTTTGAGTGCGTTTGACTACTAAGTGTGGCATGGTATACCAACTTCATGGTTTTATACACTATGAAGTCTTCTTGTTATGCATTATATTAAGAATATTGAGTACCAAGTGCTGATTTCTTTTTTTTCTCATGTTTCTCAAGTCATATCTTAATTTTCATTTTCCTTAACATTTTAAGTTAGATGCACTTCTGCTAGTTAGGAAATTTTCAGCAGGTGGATTGGTTAGAATGAGTTTTTCAATTGCATTGCAGAATGTAGGTTTTGGAAAGATGGAGAGGTGGTTTTAGAACTTGAAATGACATAGCATGTGCTACAAATTATCACATAGTTTACCCAAAGTGGTTGTGGACGATTGATGCAGGATATCTAATTAAGAAAAAAAAAGGATATAATCAACATGGGGGAAAAGTGAAGATTAGAGTTGTGTCTCTTTTCCTCATTACATTTCAGTGATTAATAGATGTTAATTTCAAGATTGCAAAATACTATCTGCATTCCAATGTAAGTGACGTTTTTAGATGTTTCACATGAATTAAGAAAGCATTTAATAGATTTAATTATAGGGAAAAAAAAAACAGCTAAATGGGACTAAAATACCCCTCTATAAATATATTCATAATTATTGAAATACGAAATAGTAGTTTGAAAATATTGAAGATATTTATAGAATATTGCAAAACTAATTAATACAGACAAGGATAACATAATGATAAAATAGAAAAGAAAAAATTAATGTTGTATTAGATGCATAGAAGTGACAGATAATTGGAATTTTTTTATTATTTTAAAAAAGGTCACATACATCGGAATGGAGGGAGTATTGGTTAGATTATATTTTTCCTTTAAATAAAATTTTCTTTTGCACTTGGATGTTTTTTTTTATTTTAAAAAAGGTCACTTATATTGGAAAGCAGGAAGTATTGGTGAGGTTATATTTTTCCTTTAAATAAAATTTTCTTTTGCACTGTTTGTTTTAACATTGCTAATCACTGTGCAATCTATCAAAATATTTTGAATGCTGAAGTTAAGAGATCAAATTTTTGCTAAGTCTTGTAAGTTAATGCAGGTTATCTGGTGATATATATAAATGTGTGAGGTAGAGTTCGTCAGGCTTTGAAGTGTTGGCTAGGCATACTTACCATTTCAACTTTTACTGAGATATGCTATACTGAAATAAAATTAAGAGAGTAGCTCATGGTTTGAATACATAGGTAATAAGTTTCGTTACCATTTAAAAGACCCACTTGACCTAAAAGTTTAAGCTATTAAATGAGAACCCAGATTCTTAATTTGGTCTTAAGAATAGTTTGAAAATGTCATTTCTGAGGTCTCTTGAATGACCCTATATAATTATGTTTCTTTATTCATCAGTGTTGGTACGAAAGGAGAAAAATATCTTAGTTCTGCCAGGCCTGATTATCAACTACCATTAGTTTTGCCATTGACTGGTGAAATGCCTGGGGAAGAATATCAAAGCACAACAAATGGAGTTGAAGAGTTTGATGAATTCAGAATCTGAAGGTTTTTCAGAGGTTGGTAACTAAAATATTCTTTTTCTTCTCCTCCATCTGCTCTTAAATTCTTTTATCCTCAAATTTCCATAGCATACTTTAAATTGAATGATTGAGGTGCAGCAGTCAAAACTTAAAAGGAAACAGGGATCCTATTACATGACAGGAGACACTATGTTTATATGGAATGCTCTAAAAATTCAAACCTAGAATGCAAGATTTTTCATCTTCGGGATCAAACTCCCTGGAAGTCCGCAAATTCAACATGTGAGCAAAATTTGTCTTCCTATGAATTTACTTCTCTCAAATTTTGGGTTCATTCACATAAATACATTAATTGTCTCGTGCATTTATTGATAGCCAATACTAGGCCATGATTGCTGACTTATCTGGCTCACCACTGTAAGTGCTGGCAGCTGCACTTGCTTGTACAATTTATCAAGGGGCAACATCCTTCTATATCTTGATTGTTTTCACACATTGTGGTTCCTGTCTGCACATGCCTGCTTAATCTCAGCTTGATCTTTGAGGTTCTAAAAGAAAGTGCACTAAGATTCGTATAACCGAAATGATTCAAACAAAAAATGCTATTGGCACTTAATGATATTTTGATTTTCTATCAAAAATACCTTAAGATCATGTTTTGACACTTTAGATGATCTTTATTGTTAATTTGTTGTCTTTGACAATGAACAGATAATCAATTATGACTAAAGCGTGATGTACAAACAGCAAGACACTTAATCTACTCTCAGGCTATATAACACAACTGAACCTTTATTAAGCCTTAGCCCCAATCTAGTTGGGGTTGGTTATATGGATTCCTTTTCTCAGTTCTTCTATACTAGGGCTAACCTTAAGCTTTGTATGAAAGTAGAGGGAAACCCTAAAGGTTTTTGTTTCTTCATTTTTTTTCTAATTACAATTCAACATAGGTGTTATGACATGAAAAGACAAATTTTTAGAAGTATGAGAGTCGTTGAATTTATTCTTAAGTTTATATACATTTAAGCATTCAGCTAGGCACATTGGAGGTGCTCTGATCTTAATGTTATTTCAAAAATTGATACCCTTGTGCTCTCACTTTATGTATTTCAATTGAAACTCTACAAAGTACTCTAGGTTTTGACTTTTGCATTTTAACAAGGATCATTTCTAGTCAAATAAATATTTTTTTCATTTTTCATTTGATCCTTTTTTGTTGTTAGGTATCTTAAAGTTGCCTGTGACATAGCTACTTCGCAGATTTTGTTGCAACTTGACTATGATGATTCAGACTAAAATGCATGGCGCAAGCACTATAGTAGATCACATTTTGTTCCACATGCCCTTTATTATGTTCTGATTTGTTACCACTGGCATTTATCTATTGTTAAATTATTCCAGGCTGAGGTAAATTTACATCAAATGCTTTGAAGAGAGGATGAAGCTTGCAAAAAGTATTGGAACTGCTCCGTATGTCCTGTTTCACTATCAAGGTTACAACTTGCTTCAAGCAGTTTAATTCCCATTAGAATATATATATGCCTGGTGAAAATTTCCATTCCACAGATATGGTATATGTGGTGATCAAACAATAAAAAAAATTGCACTGGCAAGGCCTTCCACCTAAGCTAGATTAGCGAACATTGATGGTGTCAACCAGGTACTGCTTAACAATTGTTACAAATTTAAATGTTACCTAGGAGATTTTATTTAACTTCTCAATCGCCAATTATGCATTTATCAGAAATATGATTTCAAAATGTACAAATTTGATTCCTTTTCCTACTTCTGGTATTTGAAAAATTGATATTTCAACTCATTATGGTTAAATATGATAGTTGTCTAGACTACTGCTTTTACATGAAAGCAGATTGACATTTGGCAGTAGGGATCTTCTTGTGTTACTTTCTGAAAAGGGCGATGGAATTGAATTCCTCACTGCCTACTTGTCTTGGCATCTGCCTTCATTAGTGAATTATGGTTCAGATTAATTATGTATATTAGGTGTGAACAGCTGGTGCCAAGGTGTTCTATGATTGTAAATAGGAAATTGGGGAATTTTTCCGAAACACTGGATGCTCTTCTACTAAGTATATTTGGGCTATAATTGATGCAAATCCATTGTTTACTGTATATCTCTACCATAAAGTGCTGTCTACAGTTTATGTTTTCTACCGGTTGTTCCTAGCATATAATTGGCTACATTGATGAGTAATGGCATCATAAATGTCTGCAAAAAGTGCCATTGCATTTGTAATGATTCTGTGAAGAACATCTGTTTTCCTCTTCCTTTTAGATTTTCAGAGAATCAAATCTTACTAGTTGAAAAGAAAATTAAATAATGATAAAAAGCAATAAAGATATTTTGGTTATCCTCTTATGGTTTTCCTTGTATCTTTTAACACTAAATATGAAATTTAATAATGTTGCAGCATTTGGTTGTACGGCATGGAGATCATCTTCTTCAAACAATTAGACATCTTTCACAAAAATTAAACCTTTCCTTGGATGGGGAAGCAAACATACAGACTCCTATTACCAGGAAGGTGCATTCAATATCCAACCAACAGAAAAAATTGGCACCAGCAAAGTTTGAAGCATGGAAAATGTGGCATGAAGATGGTCTTTCAATTCAGAAAATAGCAGTAAGTGTGCATAAATATTTAGAATAGCATGTTATCTGAATTTTAGTCTTGCCTGAATCCTTTTAATTTTCATTTGTAGAACTTCCTTGGTAGATCAGCTCTTATAAAAACACAGACTGTGCGCGAATATCTTCTGGAAGCTGCCCGAAAAGGATTAGAGATGGATTGACAAAGGTTCTGTGATGAGATTGGACTGACACGTGAAATTTTCTTAAATATTCAAGGTGCCATCACAAAGGTTGGCTCTACAGACAAGTTGAAGGCCATAAAAAATAAATTCCCTGAAGATGTACGTTTGATGTGCTAGTTATTTCTCCCTTTTCCCCTTTTAATTTTTTGGGGGGCTTTTTAGTGAAAGGGGTTTGTCGAATGATTGATATCATCATTTATAAGAGCATAATGTCAATCTATGCTGATAAAGTCTTGCTAATGATTCCAGATAAGTTACGCACAGATCAAGACTTGTCTTCTAATGCAAATCTCTGGGATGTCTCTGGAAGTCCCACCTAGTCACAGTGAGCGTCAGAACAGCGTGTCTGATAATAGTATAGAAGCAACCTCTCTTACTGTAGCTAGGACACAAGCACAAGAGGTGCATTCTGTCCAGAATGATCTGTGCTCCCCAGAGAAACGTCAAAAAATACACACAAATGAAGTAAGTTCCACTATGTTGGAGGCGACAGGGGACTCCATATTGAACTGGCTTAAGAACCATGACGAGGGGGTGAGTGACAGAAGAGCCCAAGCGTCTTTTATTTGGTAATATATTGTCCCTTTTATACGTTTGTAGCTTTGCATTTGCTGACACAGGTATTGCAGGTTTCAATGTCTGATATTTTGGAGCACTTCAACGGGTGCAAGAAGGAATCAATTATTGATCTGCTGAGTACCGTTGAAAGTGACTTTATGACATTTAAAAAGAATAATCTATACAGGCTTTTGTAATGAAGAACTGCATCGGATTGCTAGGGTTATTTTGTATTACTTTGATATTTTCTGTTCATACAAAATTCTAGGATATCTTCCTTCCAGTAATGAATGGTTTCCATTCACAGATTAAAAAAAAAAAATTTACTTAAAATGTTCAATCGCATGCCTTCAGATTGCTTGTCTGCCCATAGGCAACAAAATTCAGAACGTGAGACATTTTCATCATTGGTCATCGAGTACATGTTACAAGACTTCCACTAAGAAATCCAGTGACAGAAAGTTTAGTATATAATAATTAAAAGGGGTATTGTTGCTTTTGGCCTTGCACCGTAATCAACACAGTACCCAGGCCCATGATAACAGAGTTCATCTATACCTGTCTGTTGAAATGGAGATGGTTCAAAAAGTTTAAACATTTGCTCAACCTCGATTAAAAAGGAGAGACTGAGATAATATGGTCACCATGTAACATTCAGATGAAAGATGTGAAAATTCCAACCAAGATTGAGGAGTTGAACGCAATGCAAGAAAAGTTAGTCCTTTTGGATAGCATCCTCGAGTTCCAAATCCAACCCTACATGTTTCTTAATAGAGGTAGTGGAATCCAGAGGTGTCTTGCATTTCTTTTGCAACTCCTTGAATCTCTCAACATCAAACTTCTGCCTCCTGAACAACTTTTTCTGCCTGGAGAGAAATAGCCTCTTCATCATGTCTTGGTAAGTTGGATCTCTTGACGTACACAAGAAGTAGGCATAGCCTACAATTATGCCAGTGGTGGTGGCAAAAAATGCAATAGGTTCCATTACATCCCATGAAAATTCCCAGAATGTTAGTCGAAAGAATAGCCCAACCTGCATCAAAGCTAACCCAAGGCCACCCCAAAGGATGCGCCGAACCTGTTTATGTGCCAGTATGTCAATTTCTTCTTTCCTCTCCTGCAATGTCTTCAGCTCAACCCGCAGAGGATCATCTTCAGGAGTCGGGGCAAGAGGCATCGCTCTTTTAACCAGCTCTACTACCTACAGACATAAAAATCATAAGAGGCAAAATCAATCATAAGCAAGAGTTCAATACAAGGAATCTCTATAAAGAAGAGAGCAAATAAAGGATGGATGAGAAGAGGAAGAAGTTGGTTAATTATAATTTCAGCAAACCTTTTTGGCCTTACACAAATCCTAAAAATCTCTTCTAAACTCACATGACCTAGTAACAACTATGAGTAAGACTCCATAGCTACTGATTATGTTTAAGATTGAGCGCAGAAGTCCGTAAGCAAAGTATAACAAAAATCAATTTGGTAATTCCTCTTGATCTGCATTTACAGCCTCATGAGACCTTTGATCTTCTTTGCAGTATAAGCAAGAAATGTTGACCTGAAAGGCTCAGCATACCTAGTCTCGGTCAAAACCATGACATACTTAAGCATAAAAGGTACATATATTGAAGAAAAGAGAGTTGCAGCGATTATCAGTTACAAAACACCAGTCACATGGTCCTACAAGAAGATGAACATAAGTAACAAATAATCTAACCTAATTACTTGAAGGAGCTATACATGCATGAGTTAAGAGCATATCATGTAAGATATAAATATTCCTCTCTTGGCATCATGCACTTGTGCACCCTTTGTGTGGGAAAACACGAAGAAATTATTCATAACCAGTCATGTCAAACAATGCGACTCTTTAATATCTAGTACCTGCGCATCAGTCAAATGCACTAATGATTACAGATTTTGACATGCACAAAAGAGAACATGACACATCCCAAATGACTCTCAGATAATTGCAGACATGAGTCTCACATTTCTTCCCAACAAAAACCAATCATCACCAGAGACAAGCATCCAACACATCATAAAAGGAGGATATAGATATACTAGCTAAGGTTTGAAGAAGCTTCTAAAGTTTTAAATGATTAGTTCCTTCGTAGACTCATGCAGAGAAACATTGTTAGACAGCTACATGATTTGGGCTTGGCTTTTGATTTCTACACTTGAATGAGATTACGGGATGGCATAACACAAGAAGTCCCAGTCATATCATCAAGAAGCATTATTTTAAAGTCCTTTTTCAAAAGGAATGCAGAGCGTTCAGGTAATTCATGGAATGGAATGATGATGATCTTGAGGAAGAAAAGTAAACATAAAGCCAAGTAATGTGGCAGCCGTCCATCTCTTTCAAATCCACAGAGAATAGAAGTGATTTAAAATTATCATAATCTAGTCCTCTTGAAATGAGTCATCATTAACAACTTAAAGTAACAATGAGATTCATGAAAGAATGGAACTAGTATTTATAAGACAACTTGTCAATGAGCACAAATAGGTCTGACACAACACCCTGATCACCTGAGGAAGGTGATTAGGTCTAATGGACTGCTAATAAGGTGTCTCAACATAAACCTATCTTGTATTGGAAAGGAAGCAGATATGGTTTTCTACCTACTGACGTTCTAGTAGGCTCTTCTATATGCTGGAAACTGACCAGCACTAATGACAAGACAACGAATTTTCTAAATCCCCAATGAAAATGAAGGTAATCGAGGTTAGATTGCATAGAAACCTATTTAAAAAGGTTTCTCACTGAATGTAGAATGAAAGCTTTTGATCATTGGTGGCATCAATAGTTGGGGAAAGGAAAAAAGTTAGGGTATCCCAGAAATAGAAAAAGCATTTCATAAACCAGCAGTAAAAACTGTCAATCCTCCTTTGATCGTGAAATGCATTCACCTCTGGATTACCCTGAAACAAAGGTTGATTGATAGTTCTCATAACAGCAGGTGTTGCTGAGACTAAGAGTGAAGTTGCTGACACACTGACACTACAGGGCTGCTAACAAAATCAATAAATTTTGTTAACAAACATAAGTAAATCTCAGCAGAAAGTTAAAAAGAAAATCCTGAGAGTACAATAAACAGAGTGTGGAACTCGTAAGCAAAAGATTGTTGTAAATATTATCGTGGAAGCCAATTTCTCCGGGGCCTGATACTTTTTCCTTTGGAAGAAGATTTCCTTACAAAACAGTTGTGCGAGCTCCAAATTCTTTTTCCTAAACATCTTGAGACCATTGTAATATTTGTTGCATATATTGATGATTAGGTGAAACTTCCCAATTGTATGGTCATGCATTTTATTAATCCTTTAGGTGTTCAGGAAGCTCTGATTTTGCTGATGCAATTACTGTCCCTCAATAACACATGCTAGGTGGTATGCCCAACAACTAACATGTAGTTTATTTTCATAATAGAAAAAAGTATACCTTCACATAAATTTAATTGTGCTCTGCATCTACAAGCACAAAATATCTACTGTAGTACAATGACAGGGTAACATGACAAGAAGCAAGTGCTACAATAAGGTTTAAAAGTATTGATGCATATTTCCACAATTTCCGCACTTCTTATTTCCATAAGTGAATTACATCCTGAACTTAACGCATGGACTGGCATTGCAAAGAATAACATATGGAAAAGAACAAATCGGCGAGTTCTTCTTTACAAGAAATCCTATATCTCACTAGCTAGACATAAGAAGAGTAAGAAATCAAATCATGTTGTTTCTTAAGCCAACAAATATCAACTTGACCAAAACTTGCAAGAGATCAAACATGGGTTATAATGCTCACGAATTCTAGAACAAAAGATAAAGGTTATCAAAGAAAGGATGAATCAGGTCCTAGCATGTAATTCAGCACTAAATTTGACTCTGAAATGTCATTTCTGTGAGCCATTTTGTGGATCCATCAAATGCCAAGACAAATAAAGCCAGTGAGACCCTAATGTCAAACCAATGATCGATCCCATACTTTGTCCATTGAATTACGAAATGAAATGGGTTACGACCATTTGTGATTTCACAATAATAAAAATAATAATAATAGGAGTGGAGTTGAGAATCTCGTGATAAGCTCAACAGAAGCAGAAAGAGAAAAGTAGCAGACCATTGAATGTGCATATCCAAACATAGCCATCAAAATCATAAATCAAACACTAGTACCAGAAAAGGAAAGAAAGAAGGAATATATAACCTTGTCGGGATGAAGATAGACCTTGTCCCGGAAAAGAAGGACGACGCCAGCATCATCAAGGACGCGAGCAAAAGCAATAGCCTCGTCTTTAGATCTAGCAAAACCCATACTTTCACATGCCTCCAATAAATCACTATAACTAATTATCTCTTTTCCTTCCATCTCTAGCTTCGTCTTCAGCGCTTCCAAATTCACTAACCTCATCAACCTCTTAACCTCCGAACATGATATATTCTCCAGCCCTCCTCCTCCGCTTCCTTTCTTGCTCTCATCAACGCCAGGCGGCGACGATGTAGTTGTTGTTGTTGACATTAAAACAGCCGCCAGCCCGAGACGTTCAAATGGCCTCCATCCTACTCCAAACGAAAACGGTGCCGTTGGTGTTAGCGGAGCGGTCCTACCTGATGCCGCTGAGACGCTCTGCTTCAAAACGGCAGATGACCACAATCTCCTCCACATTATAATAATAATAATAATTTCGTTTCGAAATCAAAATGGTATATAATAATGATACATTTAGAGCTCAAAAAAAAGTCAGCAAATTCAGAATATAATTAATGAAGCAGCTTTTAATATAAGTAATGGAAATGACATCTCTGTGACTGTAAGAGGAGGGATGAAGAAGAAGAAACCAAGCTTGAATCGTTAACGCTAATATTAACGGTTAGTTAACGACGGCGCTTAACTATTCAAAGGCCAAGGCAGAATAGGATAGGAGATGACAACAAGTGTCCCAACCAGCTTCTTAAGGGACAAGTAAAAAGGGAGACATCTTACCACACAAAATTATCCTAACCAAGTCTTGCCATTCCCTCTTTCTTTGGGAAAATTTTGATGTATATGACATTTATATTTCCCTTATTAGGATGGATTTAGCAGCTTTAGACTGATCATGTTTGGCCAATAATTTATTGTGAATTCAGTTGAGTCTTTACATTTCAGCAAGCATCATCCACTCTATAATTGTCTAACAAAATAATTCATTTGAATTTCTATACATAACTTTTAACTGAATATTTTATTTATTATGTGATATATTATTGCTTTTACTTTCAAATAACAAAACTTTTCAAAAAATATCACACAATTCAACGAGTATCATCCACTTTATTTTTGTCTAATAAGATAGTTCATTTGA
>CATIWR010416732.1:0-15562 GCA_949677035.1 Omphalea diandra
ATATAATAATAGCTGTCACTCCAATATTGGCATGGCACCATATGAAGCTTTATATGGCAAGAAATGTAGAAGTCCAATTTGTTAGGATGTTGAAGGGATGAGACAGTTAGAGGGTCCTAATATGGTACAAGATACAGTGCCTAAAATCTAAGTAGTTAGAAGATGTTTGCAAGCTACTCAAGAAAGGCAAAAAAGGTATGTTGATAAGCATAGATGAGAAATGGAATATCAGGTTAGAGATAAATTATTTTTAAATGTTTCACCATGAAAATGCATTGTTAGGTTTGGTAAGCAAGGAAAGAATTCTAAAGTTCTGGTAAATAAAATTTTGAGGACGAAATTTCTATAGGAGGAGGAGAATTATAATATCCTCAACCCAAATTATATGTATGTTAATTATATTATATTTGAATATATGAATTGGATAAATGACTATTTAAACACGTGAATTGGATAAGCACGATGATGACACATGCATCATTGCATTTGTGACACTTGAACAAATATATATATTTGTATAATTCTATGGTAAATTGTCTCATGTTGTGTGCATCTTATAACATCACAAATAATGGTGTTATAGAGCTTATTTTAAAGTATAAGGAGCATCTAGGGATTAGGAGACGGATGGAGGTGCTTAAGGAGTGAAGAAGAGGGACTAAAAGAAGAAAGTGAACTTCCCACCAATAGGAATGCAACACCATGATTTTGTCTTGTTACAATAGGTTTAGAAGTGAAATTTTTAACCCTTTAGGATTAGAATAAAGAGATTAGATGTGAGGAACAGTAGAAGAAAGAGAGAGCAAGGAAGAAAGAAAGGAAAGAAGAAGAAGAAGAAGAAGAATGAGAGGGAGAAAGTGAGCTGCCTAAGAAGGAAGCCTAAGGTTTTCTGGTTTTAGGAAAATAGGTAAGTTAATTTATCTTCTTCTTCAATGAAATTAACCCCTCATGACATGTCAATCATGCATGGTTAGTGAGAATTATAGAGTATTTGAAGTAGAACTCTTGGATGGAATTTGAAATTTAAGAGAATAAGAGCTGATTGTGTTGATTTTTATTATTAGAGCAGAATTTTATACCCACTATTTCATAACTGTAGAAGAGGAATTAGGGAAAGTTCAAAATATTAAAGTTGTAGCTTTATGCCCTAACAAAATGTATATGAAATAGTTTTGCTCAATTTGGTGTGTCTGAGGAGTTATGGCTCCTTTATTAGGGCTAGTTCATAACTAACCGAAATCACCTTAGTCATTCTGTTTTCATATATTTTGATGACTTTATGTATTGATTTAGACAAAGTGAAAAACATGAATTTTATAGGGGTATATCCTCTATAAATAATTGTTAAGCAATATTGATTGATGTGTTGTGTGGAAAGAGATATAGCTCATTGATCGACTGACCTTGTACTTGGATGAAACCTCATTAGTCTTTTAATTCTATTTTCCAAGAATTTAATGGCCATAGATTCAGAATTTGGTGAGGTGTAAAACTTGAAATTTGTATATTTATGTATTCTCTACATGCCTATAAAATATGTTTGCCAAATTTAACATGGTTGTTGAGATATTTCCCCTTCATTATGATTGATTGTCAACATGTTGAAAACCTGCTCACCTTGAGATTGGTCATTTATTTTGGTGACTTTATAGACTAAATTAGATAATGAGTAAAACATAAAAAATGTTCCTTTATGTGTTCTATAACTTCTGGTAAATCATTTTTAGGATTGGATTTGTAAGATTTGAGATATATCTAATAATGTAAGACCTACTCAGGCTGAAATGACATTGAAACAGGGCAAATTCATAAAATTGACCTTAAATTATGTAATATATATTTTTTACTGAATTTTGGATATCGTGTACCCATTTATGTCTAGTTTAATTGAAAAAAAAGAATCAATCATTTGGATTTATGAGTTAAAAGTAATTATAGAAACATCCTATCAAGTTTATGATATTTTACTAGAGCATATTTGTATAACAAGATGAAAATCTTATTGTATCATCATGGATTGGTGTATTGAAATAGGTCATCGAGGCATTAAAGATAACAGTGGGAATAAGCCAGGACCATCCATGGCCTAATAAGCTTAAATGATGCAATAAGTAAATAGCAAATGGTATTATACATGTGATTGGTTAAATGCCATGAACATACTCAATGGAATGAAATGTTGTTTAATGGGATGATATTGAGGAATAAATTGATGAAAAGATTGTTATACTCTTGATTTATTTATTTTCATGAGACGTTGATAAATTATGACTTTGGAATGAGAGTATGTGGTGATATGAGCTACCAAAGTTATAGTTGTTGTTATTAGTCATTATATTGTTGAAATTTTGTTGGATTTATAGTTGATTTGTTGAAAGACTAATACTTGATGTTATTGGCAAGTAACACTATTCATAGCCTATGTTGCAATGACATATAATAACCTATGTGGTAATAACATTCAATAGTCTGTGTGGCAATGATATCTATAGCTTGTATGACAATAATATATAACAACCTATGTGGCTATAACTTTTAAGAGCCAGTGTGGCAATAATATATAATAGCTTTTGTGATAATAACATTTGACAACCTGTATGGCAATAATCTATAATAGCCTGCATGGCAATAATATTTGATAGTCTATGTGGCAATGATATCTATAGCCTGTATGGCAATAATATATAATTGCCTGTGTCAATAACATTCGACAACCTTTGTGACAATGATATCTATAGCCTGTGTGGCAATAATTTATAATAGCTTGTATGGCAATAACATTCGATAGCCTATGTGACAATAATATCTATAGCCTGTGTGGCAACAACATTTATAGCCTATGTGGCGACCAAATATGAAAGCTTTTGTGGCAGTGACATTATGCCCTATGTGGCAACAATATATGACAGCCTGTGTGAGAACACCATTTGATATCCTGTGTGGCATTTAAGAGTAAAAACTATTTATTTCGTGCATGGATATGATGATGAGTTATTTACATTTAAATGTTGTTATGTTATTTGAGATTGAAATATCGTTATGCATTTACTTACTGAGTATATAAGCTCACTTTTTTGCATTAAATTTTCTTTTAGGAAGAGTAGACTAAGATTGCATCCAGCTTACATTTCAAAGTTGATGTGTAGTGGTCTAATAAAGGTAGGCCAGTATATGGTCAATTAGCATTTAAGTTTGTTTAGCCATGTGTACATTATTGTAAATAGTTACTATGTTGTGAAATAAGATACATAGTGAAAAAAATAATAATATAATTGAAACAAAGTATTTTAATGACAATGGATAGAATGAGAGGATTTTAATGATGTTGTGTCACTTTAGTATTCCATGTTTTATGAATAAGTTAATGCACCTACTTTAGGAATGATTAGTAAATGCGACATCACATCTTTAGTACTAAGGGGAACATTGCCTTTAAATGCTCTAGCCTAAAGAGCGAGGTTCCAACTACGAATTATGCAAGCCCTCAAGAGGTTATTGATTAGGTGGTTAGTTGCTTCCTACTGCACAATCTCATAGGGACTCTATTCTCCAATCTTGAAGACATTGTGGAGATATGCCTCCTATTAGCCTTCGAGGATCTCGAGCTGGTCTCCTATTTCAACAAGGGCTCTGCTGCGATAGCCCACTTATACTTATACCTGAACAGATGTTGTTACGGGTTGTCATATATGAATGACACCTAACAAGTACTAGAGGTAATCAATGTCCTTGCATTTATTCTATCCTTTTTTTCGTTATTTTTTCTTTTACTAATGTGATATATATATATATATATATATATTTTTGCAAGCTTGGGCTATAGAGCTATGATTGTTGTGGGCGACAACCTTCTAGAGAATATGAAGGCTTATTATCCTTATTTCACAAGGTTAAACTTTGAGCACCTTGAGGAATCAATAGTTGGGGTTAGGCATAATCACTTGAATAAGTTGACCATGGCCCAGGTACATTTGATCTATAGAAATAAAAGTTAATTATCAATTTTATATTACTTATAATGATATATTTTATTATTGTGTTTCTTTCATAGCTTTATTTAGATTAGAAGGGACTAATTGAGGCGTAGCAGTTGGAGGTCGTAGAGGTTGTGGAGCACTCTTATGGGTGACAACTACTAGTGGGTCCCTCCATTCAAGAGTGTTGTTATGGAAAGAGGGATTAGACATTCGTCCAATGCCATAGCAATTAATCTTTGATATGCTATAAGCAGCCAATATGAAGCGCAACAACTACTAGTTAGCTTTAGCATTAAAGCCCAGGGAGCAGCTTGTAACAAATGGTGTAAGGTATGATTAAGGCTTTGATAGGGATAATCCAAATGGATGAGGCACGCATCTGAGCATTCTCACATCACAAGGCTCATGTTGGGGCCATGTTGCGATGTGATGCTCAAAGCATAATAACCCATTCGAAGAGGCCTACTGAGCTCGCTCCTACAATTAGGGGGCCATAAATGGGCTCATATTGCTAAGGCTTTCAGTCATGTGCCTGTCATGGTGGGAGAGCTAGAACCATTTCCTGATAGCCTAGTGGAGACATGTGTGGCTTCCTTAATCGAGTACATGATGGCTTTAGGCATCACCTAATCATCGTTGACCTTTCAGTTTGCTAGAATGATTCATGTGAGTGATATTTTTCTCTTGCTTCCATTTTTTTTATTAATTTTTGCATTTATTGGCTTTGTTTCTATGAGAACCTCTAATTTTCACTTGAATGAATGGAATCTTGCTTGCGACTCTATCCTTTTATCGATCAATAGGGGATCAAGAGGATAGGGGTCTTTACTTTAGTAATAACCCCAAATTATAACATGTGTTGGCCCAATGAGGGATCCTATAGGCCTTACACAATTTCAAAGCCCTTTTATACAAAATGGTGGTTATCGGGGGACCAAGGTAGGATAATTCAATGATATCAACCCTAAGGATATGAAGTCGCTACATAATTTTGGTCAGGACAAGAATTCAGGCAAGGCAAAATCTTAACCTAAGCCAAATCAATTAGAAGGGTCATTTCATCTTAACCCCAACAGAGATCGGGTTCGAAAATTGGGTACGACTTAAGGAAGAGGTTAGACACCCCTAATTCATTTGGATATTAAGATCTGACCTTTAGGCATCTTTGGTTCACTTTTAACATCTTAACCAACTTATTAATTAGTCTAATTAGTGATCCTAAACATGCCTCTAGTGTAATCAAATCAAACAAGTCAAGTTATAAACTCTACAGGGAGGGGGATCATGCATCATGGCAAAAGGAATGACATGCATATCAATATCCATATATTTTTCACATATCATGCATATCATATTAAGGAAAAGGAGGCATATGATATGGCATAGGGTAAACATACATATCATTATTCATCACATATCATAATCATCAAAGGATGATTATTAAGACCACCATTCATGGTCTAGCTAAAGCAAAACACCTACACCCAAAAGAAAAACACAAGTTAGTAACACAAAAGGCAAGTAAAAGAAATCAAAGATAAGTAAATAAAGTCCTTAATCAATGCCTTACCATTTTTCCAAAGTTAGGGTACCTAATACATGCTTCTAAGTCCTCAATCACGCACATCCCAATATCATATGAAGAATATAATACAATGTATAACATAAAACATGAGGAAAAAATTGACATGAAATGCAAGCACTTTGGAGGATCTTAATGGCCTAAGGTAAAACCATCATAAAAGGGGTCCTAGGGCTAATGAACCTTCTCCCTTTATTACTCACAAATAGCATAACATCTATATGCATTATTAACCATCAAGAAGGTTAGAATGCTAATCAACAAGTAAGAAATTTCAAGGCTAAAATATATACTTAATAGCCTAAATAGGAATAACCATAGCCATAGTGGACTCTTAAGGTCCTAGGAACAATAAATTCCTTACTTGGTTACTGCCCAAAAAGTATCAAAACAGAACCTTGAGAATCATATTAAATGTAAAATAGAAAAGGACAAAGTATTAGCAAAATATGAACCATGAAAACCTTCTTAGACTCATTGAAAATTCTATTTCTTAAGTGAATAGGGATCTATGGCCTTTTGGGCTTCTCTTATTTTGCTAATGGAACTTTTAAACATCATAAAACATAGTTTTGAAATAAAGGAATTTAGGTGAGAAGAAGAAAATTTTGTAAGTTATGCTCCAAATTGAGGAGAGTTATACAACCCACTTTAAGGGTTGTATAGCTTAGATGGAGGGTTGTACAAACTACATAAAGTCTGTACAACCTACCATTCCTCGATTTTTGAAAACATAAAGAGATAAAAAAAAAAAAAGGAAGAGAATAAAAGGGTCTCTTGGATGCCTTTTGATGATTATCTTACCCTCAAAGGCTCACAATTGATTTTTACCCACCAAAATGCTTAGGAATGCATAAGGAATACAATGACACGACTTTGTTCTACTATGGAGAAAATTTGGCAAAGTTATCCTAGGGTTTTTTTTAAGCCCTTTCCCTCTTCAAATAGTGGGTATTTATAGAAGAAGAAAAGTGCACCAAAACTTAGAATGGTTCTAGTTATGTCTTGTTCATGTCCAATCATGGAGAATGAGATGAAAGTTCTAGAATTAGGGTTTGAAGGAGGGCTATACAACTAAGTTATGGGTTGTTCAACCCATGAACTTAATTATACAACATAAGGTAGGGTTGATAGCTTAAGGCTTAGTGATAGGCTTGGTCTCAAGACTTTTTTGAAGTCTCTTAAGCCTTGTTTCATTCCCTTTAGCAATTCCCCTTGCATTTTAGGGAGTAATTTTAGTGGTTTTCATCATTAGGCTTGCATATTGAGGCCTAAAATCTGATGTTCATAGTTTCATTCTTATAGATTCCCCATGTCTAATTATTTCTGCAGTTAAAAAATCCATCACAAAGCAAACTCGTCAAATCTAGATTAATAAAAATGCAAATTATATATGCATGAGTATGATTATGTTTGTGTGTGCATTTGTAACCAAAACATCCTAACCCTGTGTATATTGTAGGAGGTGGTCTAAAGTTAAGATTGAGACCTTTGGGAAACTTGAAACTAGCTAACAAAGCTTTAGGCCTAGATCAAACAGATGGAGTAGTGAGTGCCTACTAAGTTTGAGAGTTATTTGGGAACTTTTAACGAGGATGATGAGGATTAGGACAGATACCACTGCCCCTTCTTAAGCTTTAAGACTTTTCTTCTTTCTATTTTTAAAATTATTTAATACTATGGTATTATAGTACTATTATCAGACAATTTTTAAGTCTCCTTTGAATGTTTATTTTGGATGTCTAGGAGCTTAAGGTACTATTTGAGGTGATAACACCTCCACTTTGTTGAACATTTATCATGTTTCATTCGAAATAGATGCCCCTATTTTTGTTATGATGCTCTATTTATGATATAGATGAAAACTTGTACAATTTCTACCTATTCATCTATATATGTTCCCTTTTTAAATAAGTATGAATAGATTCAGATGCCTAAAATACATGAAAAACTCTATTGCAAAATTTGAATGAAAAATTATCTATATAGACCACTAAGTTATCTATATAGACTACTATTCATTTGTACATACTCCTTGAGAAGGCTATACAATCATATGTACTATTCATAGCTATCGTGCATTATTCACATTTTCTTTCTTCTATAATGCCCTTCTCAATTTGCATACCTAAACTTACCTTTTTACATTTTTTAATATGGCTAAAGCATTTTTTAAAGTCAGTCCTTCCCCAAGTTAGTTTGATCTACCTTGAATAGGTTTCTAAGGCCCTTCGTTACCTATCATCTATCTGGATCGATATGAATTTTCTTTGGGCAGCTTATGATTTATCGGATACCATCATCTATTATATACCCCCTGCTAGAGGAGTTTGATACCATTATCGATTGTCAATTATTAGAGTTAACCAAATCGTACTGCCATGTTTGGATTATCATCATATTCTAAAAATGATGAAATTATTCGACTTGTGCTATGATGAGGTACCCACGTACACCTTAGCAGAAGAGAAAATTCTCAAATTCCTATTTCTCACCCTCCATTCTTCGAGAGGCCATGCTAAAGTATCATAAGTCCATATCTTGATTGTTGTTCTGATGGAAGAATTTTTATTATGAAAGGATCGTTGGAGATTGACTCAAGGGTTTTCCCTCTCATTAAAGAGATTGAGTTGGGAAAGACCTCGATCCCCATAATTCTCAGTGAGACTATTCTAAGCCTTAATAGAGCGTGACTTGGCATCAGTGACTCTTTTATTAAAAGTCATTATTGCTTCAAGTATATATTCCTTTTTTAGCCTTTTATCTTTTTATTATTTTATTATTTTATTTTTCACACACACAAAAGATGTAGTGGGCTTTCTTCCTACTTTCATTGAGGGACCCTTGACTCAGTGCTTTTTAGATAAAATGGAGGCCACCTGAGCTGATTGTTATAACTCACATCTTGCATACTGAGGCCTTAACCTCTGATGATGATAATTTTAAGGCTTGGTTGCATGATAATTAAAGACTTAGGATTTTTCTAATCTCATCAAAACATAAGCAATGACAATCAACATATTGAGAACAAACTTCTTATATTTCATTTAGTTTAAAATTTTTTTTTAAAAAGATTACATTCATTATGCAAATGCATTTCCCTTTGATATTATGTTTGTCATGAATCATTACAGTTTTCTTATTACATGTCAATTCAATGCATGATCATTATTGTTTACTCTTGAAACACTAGATCATCCTGATTAATGCTTTTGATTTATTGGCACCTCGTTCTTTAATCCTCCTTCTTTGCAGTTATTTTTCCCTTCTGACATTCTGCTATTAGCTTCCCAAGTGGCCATTCACACTTTCTTGACTTTTACTTTTATTTATCATATTTTATGCCCTAGTTTTTGCCTAACCTGACTTTTTAGGTTTTTGACTTAGTAGGCTTTTATTCTTATTTTCTTCTTTCTTTTTTAATGTGCCCCAAATTTTTCCTAAGATGCCTTTCAGGTTTTCAACTCAGTGGGCTTATTTATTTTCCCCACTTTCTTACATGAAATACTTCTTTAGTCTATCAAGGTTTAATAACTTAGAAAACTCATTCCTCATCCAAATCCAACAATTTTATAGTACTACATGAATAAGTTTGCTTGACCATATAAGGGTCTTCCTAAATTAGCTTAAACTTCCCTTAAGGATCTTGAGTTTGTGACCACATTGCTTTTGGAACTAAATCACCAACTTTTATTGTGCTCCTTTTAGCCCTTTTATTGAAAGTGCAAGCCATCCTAATTGTTAGGTTTTGTTCATAGTTATTTAAAGTGTTTTTTGCTTAATGTAGTGTTAATATATGTTTAAATTAAGTTATTTTGAGTTAATTTGTGTTATCCATATTTAGATGTTTTGTAGGTGTTTTAGCAAGTTTGGAGTGAAGCAGGACCAAACTAGGTAGCCATAGCAACTTTAAGGACCAAATAGAAAGTTTGGATGAGTGAAGAAAGGAAGGATTACGTGGTGCATGTGACATATATCAATTATTGTGACTTTAGTTGCAAGCCATGATGTGGGTGATCTATACTTTTTAGCCTATATTTTAGTGTTTTTGAAGAGCTTTTAAAGCCTACACTTAGGGTTTTCAAGTAAAAGAGGTCAATAAGGGTAAAAATATGATTTTGAGAAAAGAAAACAAGTAAAACACATTTCAGAGCACAAGAGTTAAAGCTTTATTGAATCAAAGGAAGGAGATTTATAGAAGATCTATCAAGACCAATGAGAGATTTCATTTTTTTCTTCTCTTTATTTCTTATTTCCATTATCAAGATGGTGTTTTTACTTTTGAATTTGGCATGTTTTGTTAGTATATTAGGCTAGATATTTTGATTTAGGAACTTAATGTAACCATGTATAAAGACTGATTGATTTTTTATTTCAATGAATATGTTTGGATTTTGTTCTTTTGCAAGTGAATGATTCTTAAGCCTAATGCTTGTGATTGCTTGATCACCAATTACATGATTTGTTTTTCATTTATTGATCAAGAGATTATAAACTTAAATATACCTAGAATTGTTTCCCTTAGGTAATTGATGAATGAAGATACCAACTTAAATTATTGCTATCATATAAATGATTACTTGAATTAATAAAATAATGCATTGCTAGTTCACATTAAGAGATGGATATGAGGGATGGTTACATATTAAGTGACATCTCGAGAGAGAGCTTTAATAACTGGAGTGTTAATTGATAATTACATGTCCCAATCCAGGATATCACTATATGATTAATTAAATCATGATTTTCCTTTAGTGAAGTCAAGTGTCCTAGGTGTTTCATAAGTATTTCTTTCTTGATTGTTTTTGTCTTTTCATCCGTTCAATTGCTTATTTAATTTATTTACATTGCATTAAGAGTTTAGATATTATTTTTAATCTTCAATTTCTAGATAAAAACAGGATCACATATTCAAATACTTATTGCTCATGTCTCTGTGTGAGACGATATCCATAAACACTTATGCATTATATTACTTTGATCATTGTCCTTTTGCAGTTATTTTGCAAGGTGGGTTTTAAAGAATAGTTTGAAGGATAAAAGATAATAAGTGAGATTGGATTTATTGATTGATTTAACTTTATCCCACTTTGTGAAATTTGATCCAAAGACTGACTTAGTGCAGCTGAATATGGTAAAGAGCATTCAACTTTTTCTCATCTAACAGAGTTAGTTAGTCATATCAATTTTTCACCCACTGATACTCAGGAATCTCTTTCTCAGCTAACAATTAAAGGGTCTTCATCTCCATTTTTATGGTCAACACCACTTTCATGCCATATATACTAAAAAGCAAGGTGTCATCCCTATTGATGTTGTGGTTATGGTTTGGTACCCCAGTAATGCAAAAGGTAATTTCTCTACTTAGAGAGAATATTCTTAACACTTTTGTTAGCTGCTTCAACTGCTTTATTTGTTTAAAATTTATGCAGAGATACTTATGATAGGTTATAAATATTTTTTAAAGATTGTTCTGCCCTTAGCTTGAAAATGCACCCCATTATCTGTCTTAATGTGATAAGGCACTCCACAATGACATATGAGATTTTTCTTTATGAATCAGGCCATTTTCTTTGCTCCCAACTTACTAAAGATTCAACTTCCACCCATTTTAAGAAGTAATCAGTTGCCATTACAATATTGTAGAAGTCAGTTTCATTTCTCTAATTACATCGATGCCCTATGTTGTAAATGGCTAAGGTGAAGTCACGTTCTGTAGTTCTATTGGTGGCAAATGGTTAAAGCCACCATAAACCTAGCAACTATCATAATTTTTACGAGTTTTGATTTAATCGCGGTCCATGTTTGTCTAATAAAAACCAATCCTTAAATTTTTCAAACGTGGACATTTTCATTCATGTGTGAGCACCGTAAAACCTAACATATTCCTCTTTCATCACCCTACTAGCTTTTTCCTTTGTCAAACATCTTAATTGAACCCCATCTAGTGTTTGCTTATACATCATGTTATCATAAATGATGAAATCTAAAGCTAATCTTTTAATTACATCCCTATCCTTAGTTTTTGCCCCTTCAAGGTATTCACCACTTTCTAAGCATCATTATAAATCATAATACTGGGGATAATTTTACACAGATGTCTACATTACCTTTTCTTTAACATGGCACAATGTTGTGGACTTGAATGTGATCAGTGTCTTTATTGATATCTCTTTACACTCATCCCAAATAGAAACCAAAGTGGCCAAGGCATCAATTATTGTGTTCTTTTCTCATAGAAGATGGTGAAACATGACCCTTTGGAAATTATGGGTAGCTTTTTTAAGTGCTCTAAATATGGGGTCATACATTCTATGTTTAATTACCATTCATTAGTTATATGAGAAATGACTAATAATGAATGTCCAAATACTTCATCAATCCTAATCCTCATTCGGATTAACCACTATAATCTAAACACATAGAGTTTGTACTCGACTACATTAGTAGTTACTCTGAAGTCTAGTTTCTTAGCCATAGCTAACAACTCTCTTTCTGGGAACACCAAGATTACCCCTACATTGACCTTTTTTTTTATTCATTATTCCATTAAAATACATTCTCCACACTTAGGGCTTTATTGCTCTTAATCCTTCTTTAGGAAATTGGGAGAGTTTAGGTCTTATTCTTATAAGCAATTTAGGGCTAAATATTCTATAATTGCTTAACTTTTGACTACCTTTTTGGTTTCATACTTGATATCAAATTCCATCAAGTGTATTAACCATTTTGCTAGTTTTCTATTTAATGAGGTGGCCTCATGTAGGTATTTGATTGGGTTAAGCTTTAAAACCACTTCAACTGAATATGACTAACAATAATGTCGTATCTTCTTTATGGCCCATACCATTGTCAGGCATATTTTCTCTATTTAGGTGTATTTCCCCTCATAAGGAAGAAACTTCTTGCTGAGGTAATATACTACATGTTCATTCCCTCCTTTATCTTTTTGAGCCAACATTGCACTCATATAACTCTCCTCTACTGTCAAGTATAAAATTATTGACCCATTTGACTTTGGACATATTAGTACTAGCGGGTTTAATAGATACTCCTTTAGCTTCTCAAAGGCCTTTTAGAATTGTTCGTTCCATATCACTAATAGATCTGTCCTCAGTAACTTGAAGATTGGCTAAAAAATGGGAGTGAGCCTGCCTATAAATCTATTGATATATTGGCGATGGCTAAAAAATCCATAAATTCCCTTCTCTGTCTTTGGTGTGAGCATATCCTGAATAGCTTTTACATTTTCCCGGTCTACCTTGACACCTTTCTCACTTACCACATGTCCTATTAGTTTGCTTGATGCAACTCCAAACATGCACTTTTTAGAATTAAGCCTAAGGTTATAGCGGTCTACGCTTTGCTTGTTCTATCTTTCATTGTTTACAATTAATTTTCCTATAATATAAAAAGAAGAAGGATTGAATTGCATTGTTTGAGTTTTATGAGATAACTAAAGCTATCTATTTTTATTATTTCTTGCTTAAATCTTAATCTAATATCATAAAACACAAATGTATTTTTTCATTCATTACATAATGAAATCGCTTAACCCCCTCTCTCCCTATCCTTAGTGAAATTATAAATTACTTTTAGCATTTCAAAAGTTTTTAGTTTCGTATTTCCTTTGAATATGTTATTCTAGAGTCCTTAAATTTCTAATCTATGTTTTTATTTATTACCTTTTGTAATATTTTGTGAATTGCAAATTGTCTTGGTAAAATTCAAAGGCTTTTCATTCTTGTTTCCTTTTAGTATTGTGTTCTAAAAGCTTATTTGTGTTTTTATTTGTTTTCATTCTTTTCTTTTAGCCTAATCACCTATTGCATTAATTGGTTTTTTAGATTATAGCAAGTTAACCTTTTATTTATTACATTCTTTTAAATCTATAAAAAAAACTCAAGACAAGAATTAAGAGAGGTAAAGGATAATAAATATGAATAATATATAGAGAAAAGCCATAATTTTTATATGCAAACATAGGTGTGAGTGTCGTTATCTAGAGTAAAACACATGAGAGAGTGTTGTGAGATTTTTTCTAACATTATTTACAAGTTTCACTAATGTCTATAAACAAAGATAAATAGAAAAATCCATATTTTATGTTCAAACCATGCAACAATTGTGTGAATGTATGAATTTGATGTTTGTGGAGAGTAAAGATAAGAGGAGAAGTAAGATGTTGCCATAAATCGGCTACAAAAGGGCTAATAATGAATAGCTCCTAATGTATAAAGGTAAGAAAGGTAAACCTATGGAGAATGAAGATGGAGACTATAAACATGATTATAAAAGGAGTAACCAAATCATACTTGTTAATCTTAATAAATTTGCATAAGCTAGAAAAGGAGGAAGAATCAAGAGGCATAAAGATAGAGTATATTATAATTTGGTAAATATAAAGATGAAAATTCCATCTTTCCAAGGCAAGGTTGATCTTGATATTTACCAAAAGTGGGAAAGAAAGTTGGAATTAGTCTTTGATATTTACCAAGTTGGAATTAGTCTTTGATATTTACCAAGATGAGGATAAAAATCGTTGTTGTTGAATTCGCTGATTATATGCTTATTTAGTAAGATCTATATGTGTCAAATGAGTAAAGAAATAGAGAAAGAACCATCACTTCCTAGGAGTATATAAAGGTCATAATGAGAAATAGGTTATGCCTACTCATTACTATATAGAGTTATACCAAAGGTTGTAAGGACTTGCAAAAGGCTCCAAGAGCATTGAGGACTACCACAATGAGAGAGATTACTATGATTAGAGCTAACATGGTAAAAGGTAGTTAAACAACCATGGATAGATTCTTATAAGGCCTTAATAGAGATTTTGTAAATTTGGTAGAGATCATTATGTAGAGCTCAAAGATATAATGCATATGTCTATCAAAGTTGAAAGACAACTAAAGAGAAAGGATTTTACATGATTTGGGCATAGTTCTAGTTCCTCATCATGGAAGTCGAATTGGGGAAGAAAGGAAGTTGATTTCTAAGCCTAAGATCGAAACACCAAAGGGTCAAAACATAGGAGACAACCAAAGTTAAGGTAAAAATAATTTTTAAACTAGAAATCATGATATTAAATGTTTTAAGTGTTTGGAAATTGATTATATATCTTCATTATGTTTAAACAAGCATGCAATGGCCCTAAAAGGTGATAAAGACATAAAGACTGAGAGTGAAACAAGTGATGATTCTATGCCACCATTAGATGATGCAAGTGATGTAGAATACCTAGTGAATAGAGAAATCATGGTTGTAAGGCGAACATTAAGTGCCCAAGTAAAGGGGGATGATGAATCTCAAAGGGACAATATCTTCCATTCTAGATGCCACATCAAAGGCATGGTATGTATCATGATTATTGATAGTGATAATTCCATTAATGTTACTAGTATTTATCTAGTTGAAAGTTTGAATTTACTTATGATAAAGTGTCTAAGATGTTATAAATTATATTGGCTAAATGATTGTGGAGAATTGACTTAAACAAATAAGTTCTTATTTTTATTTATGTTAATATATATATAATAATATTTTATGTGATGAAGAGCCTATGTCGTTAGTCATATACTTTTAGGACGTCTATGGCAATATGATAAGAGGGCTAAGCATGATGGATACATTAATAAATATTTTTTATGATATATAGGGAATATTACTCTTATACCCTTAACATTAAGACCAGTATATGAAGACTAAGTGTTGGACTAGGATGATTAATCCTAGGTTTAGAACCTCGTTTGATCTTGACAAAGTAGATTGATCATCACTAATATTTCAAATAAGTGTTGTTTTTGCAGATATGAATCAATCTCTCAAGAAGAAATGAAAGGAGTTGATAAACTCCAAAGTGACATATAAATCGCGACCACAATCTAGGATTCGTAGCCACCACACATGTTAAAAAATGCTGAAATTCAAGCAGGTGAAATCGCGGAGCTATTCTCGACCGCGACTAATGGAAAAGAATAAGCCATTCTATGACAGATGAATT
>CATIWR010416771.1:0-22017 GCA_949677035.1 Omphalea diandra
TAACTTAATACAATGGAGCCCAACTTGTAGAGAGCACCCAAGCATAACCCAATTTGGCCAAGGCATGTAAAAAGAAGCCTAAGTCATGTAAAAGGAATCCCAAGTCGTGTAAGCAGGGAAATAAGGGCCAAAGTTAAAAATTCTTTCAAGATTTTCTTAGTTGGCAATATTTCTTAATACTATTAGGATTTCCTCATTAGGTTGAATCCTTTTCCTTTTCTATTTAGGAAGAGTTGTTGTTTAGTTAGGAAAGTATCTTGGTCTAATCTTATAGACCGATCATAATGTTTCTTTAGTTTTCCCATTTAGCTTACGATTGCCTTTTCCTTATTACATTAGGAAATATTGAATTCTATTAGGGAATGTAAACCAAATCTTAATTGGTTTTGGATTAAGCTTTATAAGGCTATAAATAGCCCTCATATTCTGCCAAGAGGGAATAATTCAATCAATATTAATTATTGTTAACAATTTTGTTTGTGAGATTAAATTCTTTTCTTGAGTTCTTGAGTAGACTTGGTGAGATTGTTGAATTAAGGCTTAATAATTTCACAAACTTGTTAATTATGATTTTAAATTGGCTTGGTTAATTTAAGGTTTGAGTTAACGCAACTTTGAATCTTTATAACTTGGGTTGCTAGAAATAAGTTTTCTAGAGGTCTAGTTGGGATTTGAAGATCAAAACTTTAATACTTGGTTTGATAAATTTTGGGCAACTATTCTTTAGCATAGGGTAAGGATCAATCCAACCTTGTTTGTATTAGTATGCCCATTCTCTAAGGCATTTGAGAGGTTAAAGAAAAAGAGGGTATTGAAGCCCCTATGATAGTTCTTTATTTTTAAATATTTTTAGGGCTAGTTTTATTGTTAATTGAGTCTAATTTGAAACAAATACTAGATCATGTCTCACTTTTGGCTTGTATTTTGTAATTTTATAGGAAATCCTGGAAATTGGACTTATTGATGAATTATAAGAGTTTTCTAGATGGAATTGTGCAATTTCTAAAGTTCAGGGATCAAAGAAAAATTTAGCAATCAGAGACCAGTTCTTATATTTTTCAGATAGAATTTGAGTCCAATCTTCATTCAAATTAGGAAGAGCATGTGCAAAAGAGGAAGAGTTCATGTTTCATCGGGTCCTATTCAAATAGGAGAGTTTACCATTAGTTTCTTTTTCCGAATTGATGAATAATTTCTAATTATTCCTATTTTGAAGGGAAATAAAAGATTATAAATAGGGGAGGAAGTTTTGTTTTGGATATATAATATTTTCTGGAGAAAGTTTTTGTTTATTTTATTTTTCTAGAGAGAAGTCTTTAGTTTTATTTTTATTTTTCTGGAGAAGAAGTTGTCCACAAGAGGAGAATTATTGGTCATCCATCAAGTTTGAAGAGAATTGAAGAATACAAGGGTTTTATCATGAAAATTTTTCTATTTTATTTTCTTTTTAGTTTGTTGTTGGTTAGTAATTCAATTATGAACTAAATTAGTTAGGCACTTAGGTATGATGAACCCTAAGATGAGATTTGAATTATGATTTTCTTTAGATAATACAATCTTTTTCATTATTTATGAAATTCAATTGTGTTTGCTCTTTATTTCCTTGAATTGATATATCTGAAATATTCATTCTTGTTTTAATTCTTTAAACTTAGTTGAGAAATCAAGTTATTAAATAGATTTAGCACAATTGAAAGGAGTTGCATATATAAAGCTTTTGGATTAGGGTCAAACCTAATAGTGAAATTCAAGGAACTATAATACAATTTTAGGAGTTTTAATTAGGAAGAGATTCCAATTAATCAACCTAGAATTAGATGTTAATGATCTTGAGAAGGACTTTAGCATACTAAAAGGATTTCCACGGTTCCATAAATATTGAATTAGATTGTATTGTCGGGAAATCAATTTCTTCACAAGTGTTAGGGGGATTCAATACTTGAGTGTCATTTGTCATACTGATCACATTTTTCCCACTCTCTAGTTCATATTTCATTATTTTATATTTTAAAATTATTGATTAAATAATAAAGAAAAAGCTAATATTAGTACTTTTAGTCCTTGAGGGATTGATACTTGATACTCCTACATTATACTATACTCGATAGGTGCACTTGAATATTCGATCTATAGGTGTTGGTCTCGGACCGTATCACCCTAACACTTAGGCCACCTCCTAATCTGCTGCTGAAGGGATATATGATGAGAATGCCTATTATGCCTTTCATCATGGAGTGGAGCACAATATCAATGATTGTTAAAGGTTGAGACATGAGATTCAAGACCTTATTGACAATAAGATGATTGTGACACTAAACTTAGGGAGACCGAGCATAAGAGGAAACCATTAACTATTGTAATGTTCCACCTCCTAATCATGAGACATTTATGATAAATTCTTTGGTGCTTATAGAGGTTGTTATGGCTACTTTTGAAGAAGTACCAAAGGATTTTGCTTTCATGGTTTACAATATCAACCCATGGGAAATTTTAAATAAGGAAAAAGAGGAGGCAAGAGTGAAAAGGATGATCAAGCTATGGAAGGAAAGCAATGAAGAAAATGAGCGAGAGTAAGTGCACCATTAATATGAAGTAGGAATATTACCCTGATAGGGAGGATGCCAAGGGACAAAGAGTTGAGAAAAAGTCAAATGCAGTGGTGAAAGAAAAGGAGGGTGCCAACCTTATTGTGAAATAGCTGAAGAAGATGCCCACCATATCAATGTGTGGGAATTACTCATTACTTCTTAAGAACATAAGAAAGCTATGGTTGAATCTCTGTCCATCCTAATCATTTCTAGTGAAGTCACTCTAAAAGATGTTATTGTTGTAATCACCCATAAAGGAAAGATAACCTTTTTAGATGAAGACTTGTCACCAGAAGGAAGGGATCATAGTCTAGCTCTATACATTAGGGTTGAGGTGAAAGGGAAACACACTTTGTATGTGATGGTTGATGATAGGTCCAAGATTAACATCTGGCCCTTAAAGTTACTACATAAGTTTGGATTGTCTAAGAAAGATTTAGAAGCTTCTGATAGTATCATTCAGGCTTATGATGATAGTAGGAGGCCAACTTTGAGTTTATTTAAAACTTGATGAAAACGAGCATCATAGAGATAATGGTGGAGTTTACGATCTTAGACTTTTCTTTCACTTTCTCAATGTTATTGGGTAGACCATGGTATCATCTATTAAGCGGTGTACCTTTTATTATTCATTCAAAAGTTAAGATTCCTTCTAAAGGTAAGATTATGACCTTCTATATAAAGGTTAGAGAGATTTTGTCAACACTAAATGTAGTTGTTCTATACCTTAGAAGGTTTCAGGTTGCAATAGCCACTAACAAGTGGGTTGATCTTAAGGTAAAGTGTATTATGAAGAATAAGAACTTTCTACTAAGTCAGGGGTTGGGGAAGAATTTTGCCATTATATCAGAGTTTTCAGATATTCCTACTCGAATAATTAGGAAAGGACTGGGGCACCATGGTAAAGGATTAAAGGTGTAACGGACCTTTGTGAGTTACTATCTAATTTCTTTGTGAAGGAAAGAGGAAGTCACTAGAAAGGATGAGCAATTGGCTATTGGGAATGAGAAGTGATGCAAACAGCCAAGGCAAGTTAGTAAAAGATCCATTTCAAGTTCAAGGCCCAATCATAAAGGGAAGACTAAAGAAGTTTAAGGATGTAATTAGAGCATTCATTCAACAAGGAATTACACTTTGGCTAGCCCAAGAAGAGCAAAAGAAGTGTGAAGCCAATTAAAAGCTGATGGGAGCTTAAACTCTTCAAATGGAGCACTTAACTTAATACAATGGAGCCCAACTTATGGAGAGCATCCAAGCATGACCCAATTTAGCCAAGGCATGTAAAAAGAAGCCCAAGGCATGTAAAAGGAAGCCCAAGTCATGTAAGCAATGAAATAAGGCCCAAAGTCAAAGATTTTTACAAGATTTCCTTAGTTGGTAATATTTCCTAATGCCATTAGGATTTCCTAATTAGGTTGAATCCTTCTCCTTTTCTATTTAGGAATAGTCGTTCTTTAGTTAGGAAAGTATCTTGGTCTAATCTTGTTGACTAATCATAATGTTTCTTTAGTTTTCCTATTTAGTTTAGGATTGTCTTTTCCTTATTACATTAGAAGGAAATATTGAATTCTGTTATGGAATGTAAACTAAGTCCTAATTGGTTTTGGATTAAGCATTACAAGGCTATAAATAACCCTTATATTATGCCAAGAGGACATTCATTCAATTAATATTATTGTTGTTAGCAATTTTGCTTGTGAGATTAAATTCTCTTCTTAAGTTCTTGAGTGGACTTGGTGAGATTGTTGAGTGAAGGCTTAATAATTTCACAAACTTGTTAATTTTGATCTTAAATTGGCTTGGTTAATTTAAGGTTTGAGTTAATACAACTTTGAATCTTTATAACTTAGGTTACTATAAACAAGTTTTCAAGAGATTTAGTTGGGATTTGAAGATCAAAACTCTAATACATGGATTGATAGATTTGGGCAACTATTCTCAAGCATAGAAATCTAATCCAACCTTGTTCGTATCATCTAGATCCCCTCTTCTAAGCTACTTTAGAGTTGAATTTAATCGAGCAAACCCCTAATATAATGAGCCTGTTGTAGTCCTTATGTGTGGCGTCACATTTACTAATCATTCTTAAAGTAGGTGTATTAATTCATAAAACATGGAATACAAAAGTGACACAACATTAAAATTCTCTCATTCCATCCATTGTCATTAACAGACTTCTTAAATTATTTTGTATGTTGAATCTTATATCACAACATACTAACTATATACAACAAATATATATGACTAAACAAACAAAAATATTAATAGATTGCATACTAGCTCAACCTCTATCAGATTGCTAAACAACAACTTCAAAATGCAAACTGGATATAATCTTTAGTCTAATCTTTCTAAAAGAAAATTTAATGCAAAAGAGTGAACATGCATACTGAGTGAATAAACACGTAATGATACTTCAATCACAAATAACATAAGAAATATTTAAATATAAAAAAAACTCATCATCATATCCATGCACAAAATAAAATGTTTTTACTCTTTAATGCCACATAGGCTAACAAATGTTATTGCCACATAGGTTCTTATATATAGTTGCCACACATAGGTTATCAAATTTTTTTGCCACACAAGCTATCAAATTTAGTCGCCACACAAGCTATCATTTTTGGCTGCCACACATGTTATATATAATTGCCACATATAGGCTATGAAATGTTATTGCCACATAGGATATCATATTTGGCTGCCATATAGGCTATAGATATCATTATCACATAAGCTATCAAATGTTGTTGTCACATAGGCTATCATATATGGTTGCCACACAAGCTATAGGATTTTGTTGCTTTCTCAACTATATCAAGTATTAGTCTTTCAACAAATCACCTATAAATCTAACAAAATTCTAGCAAATAATATTAATAACAACACCCATAAACTTTGGTAAATCATATCACAACATACTTTCATTCCTAAGTCATAATTCATCAATGTCTTATGAAAATAAATAATTCAAAAGTATAACAATCTTTTCATCAGTGTGTTCATCAATATCATCTCATTAAACAACATTTCATTCCATTAAGTATATGTTCATGGTATTTAACTTCTCTCCATGAATCCTAATTACAATTACTTCATAACTCCTACTATTTGCTCATGATTACCACAACATCGAGGAGAAATTTTATGAGAGAACAAATTTGAAATCACATGCCTTTCACCAAAACTAGAAAACCTCATTAGCTAAGTCAATTTTTCTTCTTCTTCTTCTTCTTCTTCTTCTTCTTTCTTTCTTTCTTTCTTTTTTTCTTAGCTCTCTTCCTTTTGTTGCACCTATGTTGCTGAAAGGTTAAATTTATAACTTACAATGGCTACATGAAAGTAGGAAAGTAAAAGTCACTAAGCAAGTTTTGATATTGTCTTCTATTAGTAGATATAAGGATGAGGTGTTTTTGTGATATTATTCCTGTGCAAGCTATGGCGAGCCAAACATGATGGGTTCTCTAATACTTATGAGTTTGATTTTGGAGGCAAGCATATTGTTTTGTATTCTTTAACAACTCAATAAATTTTTAAGGACCAAAAAGTAATGAGAGAGAGAAAACACATTCAACCAAGAAAAAGAAAAAGTAATGCGGCAAATAGAGAGTAGTGAGAAAAACAAAGAGGGGCATGAGATTAGAGGGGAAAAATGAGAGCAAAGAGGGGATGCCCATAAAAAAAGTGAGAGGCATGCAAAAGGAGAGGATGTGAAAAAAAAAAATATTTGCAAAAGAGAGGGATGTGAGGAAAGCTTTGCTAGCCAAAACACCTATGGCTATGCTTTTGTATAAAGATGTGAAACTAACATGTTTTTCTTTTAGTGATGATCTAACCAATATTCTTCCTAGTGGTTTTGTTTCCTTGTTACATAACTTTTTAGATTTATTTCCCGAGGATGTGCCCAAAAGATTACCACCCTTAAGAGAAATCGAGCACCCAATTGATTTCATTTCGGGCTCTCAAATTCAAAATAGGCCAGCCTATAAAAGCAAACAAAAGAGCTTCAAATGCAAGTAGAAGAGCTCATGAAAAATTTCTTAGTAAGGGAAAGTATGAGTCCTTGTGTGGTTCCTATTTTTTTAATACCCAAAAAGGATGGATGTTGGCGCATGTGCATTGATTGTAGGGCCATTAATAAGATAACCATTAAGCATAGACATCCAATTCCTAGGTTAATGAATTGCATGGCACATACAAGTTTTCTAAAATTGATTTGAAAAGAGGTTATCATAAAATTAGGATGCATGAAGGGGATGAATGGCGAAACAACTTTTAAAACTAAATACAGATTATATGAATGGTTAGTTATGCCTTTTGGGCTAACTAAAGCCCTTAGCACTTTCATAAGATTGATGAACCATATCCTGAGTGCATACTTAGGAAAATTTGTAGTTGTTTATTTTGATGACATTCTTATTTATTCTAAGTCCGTAGAAGAGCATTTAGAGCTTGTAAGGCTAGTTTTTAAAGTTTTGCGAAAAGAAAAGTTGTACATTAACTTTAAAAAATGTTCTTTTTATACTTTTAAACTTGTTTTTCTAGGTTTTATTGTTAGAAAAGATGGAATAGAAGTTGATGAAGAAAAGGTAAGTGCCATCAAGGTGTGGCTAATTTTATCTAGTGTAAGTGAGGTTCAGTCTTTTCATGGTTTAACAAGTTTTTATAGGAGGTTTGTAAAGGATTTTAGTACTATTGTAGCTTTCATAACTGAAATTATAAAAAAGAGTGTTGGTTTTAAATGAGAGGAGGCACAACAACATGCTTTTGACTTATTGAAATCTAAATTAACTAGTGCACCTTTATTAGCTTTGCCTAACTTTGCTAGTACTTTTGAAATTGAATGTGATGCCTCAAGTTTAGGTATTGAAGCTGTTTTAATGTAAGAAGCAAAACCCAAAGCTTACTTTAGTGAAAAACTTAATGGACCTTCATTGAAATATCAAACTAATGATAAAAAGATGTATGCTTTGGTTAGGGATTTGATCTTTGGCCCGAGGACTTCGTTATTCATATGGATCATGAATCTCTTAAAACCTTAAAGGACAACAAAAATTGAACAATAGATATGCTAGGTGGAGTGAATTTATGGAGTCTTTTCCATATGTCATAAGGTATAAACAAGGTAAGGAAAATATAGTGGTTGATGTACTATCTAGAACGTATACTCTTCTTTCTATTCTTAATGTTAAATTACTTGGTTTTGAGTATATCAAAGAATTATATGTTATAGATTCAGATTTTTGTGATTTCTTTGCAAATTATGTCTTTTGATAGATTCTTTAGGCACGATCCTTACTTTTTTAAAGATAACAAACTTTGTGTGCCTAAGAGTTCTTTACGTGAATTGCTGGTTAGGGAAGCCTATAATGGTGGACTTATAAGTCACTTTGGAGCTCAAAAGACTTTAAATGTTTTACATGAGAACTTTTATTGGCCCAATATGTAAATTAATGTTCAAAAAGTGTGTGACAGATGTGTTGCATGTAAACAACCTAAATCTAAATCAAAACTGCATGGTCTTTATATACCTTTACCTGTTCCTAGTTCACCTTGGGTTGATATATCAATGGATTTTGTTTTGGGATTTCCTAGATCAAAACATGGTATTGATTCTATTTTTATGGTTGTTGATATATTTTCTAAAAAGGCTCATTTTATTGCATGTCACAAAACTGATGATGCCATTAACATAGCTAATTTGTTTTTCAAAGAGACTATGAGGTTACTTGGTATGCCTAAAACTATTGTTAGTGATAGAGATATAATTGAGTTTCTTTTGGAAAACATTATGGAGCAAATTGGAAATTAAGTTGTTATTTTTTACTTCATGCCACCCACAAACTGATGGTCAAACTAAAGTTGTAAATAGAACTCTAGGGCAACTTTTGAGAGTTTTGATAAAAATGAATTTGAAGTCTTGGGAGCAATGTTTACCACATATAGAATTTGCATATAATAGGAGTGTGCATTCTTCTACACATTATTGCCCTTCTGAGATTGTTTATGGATTTATAGCATTGAGTTCTTTGGATTGATCCCCTATTCCTTCTAATTTGTGAATTGATATGGAAGGTAAAAAGAAATATGGATTTGTTAAACAATTACAGAGAAGGTGCGTTTGAATATTGAAAAAAGGAATTAGCAAGTTGCTAAAAATGCAAATAGAGGTGGAGTCAAAGTGGTATTTAAACTAGGTGATTGGGTTTGGCTACACTTTAGGGAAGAAAGATTTCCTAACCTTAGAAAAGTAAGCTAGACCCTAAAGGAGATGGGCCTTTTCAAGTCTTAGAAAGGGTTAATGATAATGCTTACAAGTTAGACTTGCCTAGTGATTATAATGCTAGTGCTACATTTAATGTTGTTGACTATCTCATTTTATTTTGATGAAGGTGTTGATTCGAGGACGAATCCTCTTGAGGAAGGACGAAATAATGCAAATAGCTAAGGCAAGTTAATAAATGATCCACTTTAACTTTAAGGCCCAATCACAAGGGGAAGGCTAAAAAAGTTTAAGGAGGTAATTGAAACATTCATGCAATAAGGAGTTACACTTGGATTAGCCCAAAAAGAGCAAAAGATGCGTGTAGCCTAATTAAAAGCTGATGGAAGCTTAAGCTCTTCAAACGGAGCACTTAACTTAATACAATGGAGCCCAACTTGTGGAGAGCACCCAAGCATAACCCAATTTGGCCAAGGTATGTGAAAAGAAGCCCAAGTCATGTAAGCAAGGAAATAAGGCCCAAAGTTAAAGATTCTTGGAAGATTTCCTTAGTTGGCAATGTTTCCTAATGCCATTAGGATTTCCTCATTATGCAAAATCTTTTTCCTTTTCTATTTAGGAAGAGTTGTTCTTTAGTTAGGAAAGTATCTTGGTCTAATCTTGTTGACCAATCATAATGTTTCTTTAGTTTTCCAATCATAATGTTTCTTCAGTTTTCTATTTAGTTTAGGATTATCTTTCCCTTATTACATTAGGAAATATTGAATTATGTTAGGGAATATAAAGTAAATCCTAATTAGTTTTGGATTAAGCATTGTAGGGATGTAAATTGCCCTCATATTCTGCCCAGAGGCATTCATTCAATCAATATTATTATTGTCAGTAATTTTGTTTGTGAGACTAAATTTCTTTTTGAGTTTTTGAGTGGACTTGGTAAGATTGTTAAGTGAAGGCATAATAATTTCACAAACTTGTTAATTTTGATCTAAAATTGGCTTGGTTTATTTAAGGCTTAAGTCAACACAACTTTGAATTTTTATAACTTAGGTTGCTAGAAACAAGTTTTCTAGAGGACAAGTTGAGATTTAAAGATCAAAACTCTAATACTTGGATTGATAGATTTTGGGCAGATCAATCCAACAATGTTCGTATCATTTGGTATTCCTCCTCATCATTAATCAGTTTACCATGCCTTGGTTGTCTTGAATGGGTGCATGTAATATTGGAATTAGAGGCATTTTGAACGCTCCCAAGGTGTCCTTTCACCTATTTAAACTCTTGTTGCATAAGGGCCACAGTGTCTTGCATAGCTTTTGATGCAAATAGACAAGGCAAGTTAGTAAAGGATCCACTTCAACTTCAAGGCTCAATCACAAGTGGAAGGCTAAAGAAGTTTAAGGAGGTAATTGGAGCATTCATGCAATAAGGAGTTACACTTGGATTAGCCCAACAAGAGCGAAGGATGCATGAGTCCCAATTAAAAGCTGATGAGAGCTTAAACTCTTTAAATAAAACACTTAACTTAATACAATGGAGCCCAATTTGTGGAGAGCACCCAAGCATAACTTAATTCGGCCAAGGCATGTAAAAAGAACACCAAGGCATGTAAAAGGAAGCCCAAGTCATATAAGCCAGGAACTAAGGGACGAAGTCAAAGATTCTTACAAGATTTCTTTAGTTGGCAATGTTTCCTAATGCCATTAGGATTTCCTCATTAGGCTGAATTCTTTTCCATTTCTATTTAGGAATAGTTGTTCTTTAGTTAGGAAAGTATCTTGGTCTAATCTTGTTGACCAATCATAATGTTTCTTTAGTTTTCCTATTTAGTTTAGGATTGTCATTTCCTTATTAGATTAGGAAGAAAATATTGAATTATGTTAGGTAATGTAAGCTAAATACTAATTGGTTTTGGATTAAACATTAGAAGGCTATAAATTGCCTTTATATTCTGCCAAGAGGGCATTAACTCAATCAATATTATTATTGTTATAATTTTGCTTATGAGACTAAATTCTCTTATTGAGTTTTTGAGTGGACTTAGTGAGATTGTTGAGTGAAGGCTTAATAATTCCACAAACTTGTTAATTCTGTTCTAAAATTGGTTTGGTTGCTTTAGGGTTCGAGCTAACACAACTTTGAATCTTTTATAACTTAGGTTGCTAGAAACAAGTTTTATAGAGGTCTAGTTGGGATTTGAAGATCAAGACTCCAATACTTGGTTTAATTGATCTTGGCAACTATTCTCAAACATACAAGTAGGGAATCTAATCCAACCTTATTCGCATCAGCTTTGATGATGCATTCGGTCAAGGCAAGTCTAATAGAAATCCATTACAACTTCAAGGCCCAATCACAAGAGGATGTCTAAAGAAGTTTAAATATGCACTTGAAGCTTTTATACAAGGAAGGATATAGAAAGAATTGCCCCAAACAAATCAATGATTGTATGAAGCATAAATGCATGAGGATACCAGCTTGAACTTTTCAAATGAAGTGCTTAATTTAATCCAATAGAGCCCAATTGATGGAGAGGACTAAAGCCCAACACCATTCGACCATAACATGGAATTAAGCCTAAAATGTAAAGACATGCCCAAATGTTAAAGATCCATGCTATATTTGCTTAGTTGGCATTTGTTGACATTGTCTTCCTATTGCCATAAGGAGTTCTCCTCATTGGCTGAATATCATGTTTCCTTTAGTTAAAATTCTTTAGTTAGTTATTTATTTATGTAAGGAACCTTGAAATAAGGTGTTTTAATGCTAAAAGTTAGTTAGGCTAGATCATGGCAACTAATAGGATTATTTAGGCCAGATAATGAGACTATTTGCTTTTAGTCATTATGTGTGATTGATATTAGTTTATCCTAATAGGTTTAGGAGTTGTAAATTCATCCATAATTTACAAGGCTAAATTCGAGAAGGTTTTTTAGGGTTTTGTTAACATTTGTAAATGGTATTTAAGCCCCTATTTGGCCATTAATTAAGATTAGATGATTTTTACTTAAACTTTGTGAGATTGATTCGCTTCTTGAGTTCTTGAGTAGACTTGGTGAGATTGTTGCGTGAGCTTGATAATTTCACAAATATACTTTAATCTAGGTCTTGAATTACTTGGTTAATTTAGGATTGAGATTAACACAACTTAAATCACATATTCCAAGTTGCTAGAAATAAGTTTTCTAGAGATCTAGTTTAAATTTAAGAATTTATCTTTTTCTTGATCTTTGAATTATACTTGGGTTGTGTTCATTAAACAACTAAGAAGCTAATTCCACCTCGTTTGTATCAGTTTGGTATGCAAACCAAGTTTATTCAAGATCAAAAGGTATTGTTCTTACATTGTTCTTCATTGTTTGCTTGTGTTCTTGTGATTAGAACATTCAAATCGCATTCTGCCTTTTCTTCTTCTTGTTTCAGTTCCATTGTGTTACATTATATTTTCTTTGATTTCAATTATTGAATTAGTGTGTTTTACCATCCAAAAACATTTTTCCCTCATTAGAATCTAATTGGAATAAATTGTTTTTGAAAATTGCCTTAAAATAAGGAAATTGCGATTTAAGCCATTCTAGCACCAATTTGGTTCTCTACTTGTCCAATTGAGTTCCAATCTATTTGTTTTCACTTTCAGTCATTAAATTAGCTTGTTTCATTATTTCATCTTAGTTTGCATTAAGAAATCCCATTAAATTCATATAGTTGTGCAAAATTTCCTTAAATTAAGGAACTTTGCAAAATCTTAAATTTGGCGTTTTTCTTCCATTCAAATTCTGTTTTCTTCATTGATTCAAGAAATTCCTTGAAATTTGGATGTTTGCCAAAATTTTCTTAAATTAAGAAAACTTGAATTTTGCTTTTTTCTTGCAATTCCTTTATCATTTTTTATTCTAATTTGTTTTTTTTTTGTTGCTAATCACTTGTTTGGTGTTTCTTGGTGTCTAGGACTTAACTTATCCAAAATTCAAGCAAAGGAAAAATTACAAAAATACCCCCCTTAAATTCCCAAATTTGGCTTCTTATGTGATTCTTGTGTTTTGATAATTTGTGCAATTTCAATTTTGTATTAGCTTCCAAAGTTTAAAAAAAATAGAAAAGAAAGGTTTTTTTTTTTTTAAAAAAGAAGAAAACAACAAAAGAAAAGGAAAAAAAGAAAAAAAAAGATGCTAAAGATTGAACACTTGTTGTTTTGAAGCTGAAAACTGAAAGTCCCTTTGAATCATTCGGCTAAGCTTAATTTCACCATATTTCACTACATGAAAAATGTGTATTAGGGTTTCTTTTAGATGTTTGATTTTGATTCAAAATTTTTTTTTACTAGATTTTGCTAGATTTTGCATATACTAACCCAATTGTAGGTGGTTCCATGCATGTTATATTCAATCCGAGTGGAAAGACTTACAATTTATGTGGTAAATTTAATTAGGATTCTTTTTGTTAGTTCTTATATTTGGTGTTTGCTTTCTTATAGGTCTAGATTTGTGGATGAATTCTCTTAAGGAATGAGGGAATGATGCAAATAGCCAAGGCAACTTAGAAAAAGATCCACTTCAACTTCAAGGCCTAATAACAAGGGAAAGACTAAAGAATTTTAAGGAGTCAATTGGAGCATTGATCCAATAAGGAGTTACATTTAGATTAGCATAAGAAAAGCAAAAGATGCATGAAGCCCAATTACAAGATGATTGGGGCTTAAACTCTTCAAATGGAGCACTTAACTTAATACAATGGAGCCCGACTTTTAGAGAACACAAAAGCACAATCTAATTCAGCCAAGGCATGTAAAAAGAAGCCCAAAGTGTGTAACAAGAGGCCCAAGTTGTGTGAGTATGGAAATAAGGCCCAAAGTCAAAAATTCTTGCAAGATTTCCTTAGTTGGCAATGTTTCCTAATGCCATTAGGATTTCCTCATTAGGCTAAATCCTTTTCCTTTTCTATTTAGGAAGAGTCATTGTTTAGTTAGGAAGTATCTTCGTACAATCTTATTGATGAATAATAATGTTTCATTACTTTTCCTATTTAGTTTAGGATTGTCTTTTCCTTATTACATTAGGAAATATTGAATTCTCTTAGGGATTGTAAACTAAATCCTAATTGGTTTTGGATTAAGCATTGTAAGGCTATAAATAGCCCTCATATTTAGCCAAGAGGGCATTTATTCAATCAATATTATTAATGTTAGTAATTTTGTTTGTGAGATTAAATTCTTTTCTTGAGTTCTTGAGTGGACTTGGTGAAATTGTTGAGTGAAAGCTTAATAATTTCACAAACTTGTTAATTCTAATCTTAAATTGGCTTGGTTATTTTAAGGTTTGAGTTAACACAACTTTGACTTATAACTTAGGTTGCTAGAAACAAGTTTTCTAGAGGTCTAGTTGGGATTTGAAGATCAAAACTCCAATACTTGGTTTGATAGATTTTGGGCAACTATTCTTTAGCATATGGGTAAGGATCAATCTAACCTTGTTTGTATCATTTCGTATAAGAGCTAAGGCTTCAAAATAAGTGAGTTATCTCCAAAATTATTTGTTCTTTGTGTTCTTATTGTTTTTGCATCAATTTGGGTCCTATCTCCTTCATAGGGCTATAATTCTATTTGTTCTTATTCTATCCTATTTAGTTCTATTTTCTTTACTTTACTTCCATTAAATTAGTTTGTTTGATCTTATTTAATAACTCTTTTGTGTTTAATTCCCATTCTGGACCATTAACATCAAGAAAATTACAAAAAGATTGCATATTAAAAAATTAGCAAGTTTTCTATCTCCATTATGTTTCTTTTACCCCAATTCATTTTTCTTTGTGTCCTAAGCATTTTTTATGTTTATTTATGTGTCTAGGGCCAAACCAAACTCATCCAAATTGAAAGAAAAGTGCAAATTGTGATTAGCACTCAATTCCTCCAATTTGGCTTTCATTTGTTTTTTTTGTATTGTTAAGTTGTTCTTTATGTTTCTTTTGATTCCAATTCTATTTTAGCTTCAAAAAAAAAAAAAAAAAGAAGAAGAAGAAAATCAAAGAAAAAGAAACACAAAAAAACAAAAGAGAAAAAGAAAGAAACAAAGAAAAGAAGCTAAAGATCACATTGAACTTGTTTGTAAAAACAAAGAAAAGAAGCTAAAGATCACATTGAACTTGTTTGTAAACTAAGTAGCCGATTTTAAAGTTCTCATGACATTCAGCCAAGGCTATAAAATCCCATTAATTTCAAGTTCAATTTCAGTCTTGACACTTCAAAATTCATTTTGTCTTTAAAATTTAGATTAGGCCTTTAAAGATTTGTTTCTTGCACCAATTGTGTTGATTTTGAATCCTTTATTTACTAAGTCTTTCTAAGGTTAGTTTGCTTGCTTGTGTCTTGTTTAAGCTTAATTTGACATAAAGTAGCCTTAGTCCTGAAAGAACTTAAAGCAAAGAAACTTGAGAGGTAAAAGGTAAGAGTGTGTGAGATCATAGGAGGGAAAAAGTCATATTGTGTGAAACACAAGAGAAGTGTCATCTTTTTTAGTGTAAACATGTGAGGGAGTGTTGTGAGAATTCTATTTTGTGAGAATTCTATTTGTTTTCTTGCTTCTTCTTGTACAATGAAAGGTTTGGAAAAGACAGAAATGGGTGAAGTTATATGGTCCATGAAAGGCATGTTAGATCGAATGAAACAGTTAACGGATAATCTTTCAAATTTGAATCATAAAATGAGTCGAGCTTGCAATAATAACTACAAGTCAAAAATGACAAAATTCTATGGAAAAGGTTGATGCATTCGGCCGAGGCAAGTCCAATAAGGATCCATTGCAACTTCAAGGCCTAATTATAAGAGGAAGATTAAAGAAGTTTAAAGATGCACTTGGAGCTTTTATACAAGGAAAGATATGGAAAGAATTGGCCCAAACAGACCAAGGATTACATAAAGCCTAAATGCATGAAGATGGGAGCTTGGACTTTTCAAATGGAATGCTTAATTAAATCCAATAGAGCCCAATTGATGGAGAGGACCAAAACCCAACACCATTCTGCCGTAGCATGGAATTGAGCCCAAAATGTGAAGACAAGCCTAAATGATAAAGATCCATGCCATATTTGCTTAGTTGGCATTAGTTGCCATTGTCTTCCTATTGCCACAAGGAATTCTCCTCATTGGCTAAATATCATGTTGCTTTTAGCTAAGATTCTTTAGTTAGTTATTTATTTGTGTAAGGAACCTTGAAATAAGGTGTTTTAATGCTAGAAATTAGCTAGGCCAGATCATGGGAACCAATAGGATTACTTAGGCCAAATCATGGCAACCAATAGGATTATTTGCTTTTAGTCTTTTATGTGGGAGTGATATTAGTTCTCTTAATAGGTTTAAAAGTTGTAAATTCAGTCAGAATATGTAAGGCTGAATTAGATAAGGTTTTTTTTAGGGTTTTCTTAACATTTGTAAAGGGTATTTAAGCCCCTATTTGGTTATTAATAAGAAAAAAGATGATTTTTGCTTAAACTTTGTGAGATTGATTCTCTTCTTGAGTTTATGAGCGGACTGGGCGAGATTGTTGAGTGAGCTTGATAATTTCACAAAATTAGTTTAATCTAGGTTTTGAATTACTTGGTTAATTTAGAATTGAGATTAACACAACTTAAATCATATACTCCAGGTTGATAGAAATAAGTTTTCCAGAGATATAGTTTAGATTTAAGGATTTATCTTATTTTTTATCTTTGAATTATATTTGGGACTTGTGTTCATCAAATGGGTCAAAAGCTAATTCCACCTTATTTGTATCATATTGGTATCAAAGCCAAGGTTATTCAAGATCAAAAGGTACTGTTCTTGCATTGATCTTTATTTTTTGCTTGTGTTCAAGTGATTAGAGCATTCAAATCACATTCTGCCTCTTCTTCTTCTTGCTTCGGTTCCATTAAACTTTTTATGTTCCATTCTATTTTTCCTTGTTTTCTTTTGTCAAATTCCTTTGTCTCATAATATTTAATTGTTCTTTTGTGTTAGAATTCTATTATGGTTAGTTTGCATCAAGAAAATCACAAAAAACTTCTAAATTGCAAATTAGCACTCTATCATTGTCAATTCAGTTTCATCTCATTCCATTATGTTACATTCTATTTTCTTTGATTTCCATCATTAATTAGTGTGTTTCATGATCCAAAAATGTGCTTGCATCATTAGAATCTAATTGTAATAGATTGCTTTTCAAAATTTCCTTAAAATAAGGAAAATTGTGAAATGAGCAATTCTCACACCAATTTCTATTCTACTTGTTCAATTCAGTTCCAATCTATTTTTTTCACTTTAAATCATTATATTAGCTTGATTTATCATCCCATATCAAATTTCATCAAAAAATTCCATAAGAATCTCATACTTTTGCCAAATTTCCTTAAATCAAGAAACTTTGCAAAATAAGCTTGTTTCCTTATTTCTAGTTGGATTTCTTTGTTTCTTTTAATTCAAATTCATTTTTCTTATGGATTTACCTTTCTTGTGTCCTTAATTGTAGTTTTGAAGTGTTTAATTCAAGAAATTCCTTGAAATTTGGAAGTTTACCAAAATTTCCTTAAATTAAGGAAACTTGATTTTTAGCTTGTTTCTTCCAATTTCTTCATTGTTTCTGATTCCAATTCATTTCTTTTTGTGTCTACTCACTTTGTTGGTGTTTCTTTGGTGTCTATAGCTGAACTACATCATTCATATTCAAGGGGAAGGTGAAATTATGAATTTGCCCCTAATCTTACTCTATTCGGCTTCTACTTGATTTTGCATGGTTTTTGAGTTGTTCTTTGTAATTCTTTCAATTTCAATTCTGTTTTATGCTTCCAAGGTCAAAAAAAAAAAAAAAAAAGAAAGAAACAAAATAAAAAAGAACAGAAAGTAAAGATTAAAAAGATCAAAAAAAGAAAAAAAAATAAAAAAAGAAAAGTAAACAAAAAAAGAAATAAAGGAAGCTAGGAATTGCATGAGAACTTATTTGCACTAAAGAAGCTGATTTCAATTCTCTTAATTAAATTCATCTTAGGCTTGATTTTGCATCAATTTTGAGTTTGAGAACACCACTTTGCAACTTCACCTACCTTTAAATTCTTAAATTTTGATTAAGTCTTTAGTTATTTGTTTGATTGCAACCATATTGTGTTGTTTTCAATTCTTTGTTATCTAAGTGTTTAGGTCTGGTTTATGCTTATTTTATGTTCAATGTGAGCTTCTCTTAACATAAAGTAACTTAGTCTTTAAAGAACTTTAAGAAAAGAATATTGAGTGGTAAAAGGCAAGAGCGTGTGAGCTTATAAGAGGGTAAAAGCTTTATTTTGTGAAACACGAGAGGAGCGTCATCTGTTTGAGTGCAAACACATGAGGGAGTGTTGTGAGGATTCTATTTGTTTTCTTACTTCTTCTTATACAATGGTAGGCTTGGGATAGATAAAAAGGGATGAATTTACCTATTTTATGAAAGGCATGTTAGATCAATTGAAACAATTGACAGATAGTCTTTCAAATTTGAACCATAAGTTGAGTCAAGCTTGCAATAACAACTACAAGCCAAAAAAGACAAAATTCTATGGAAAAGGTGGTCTTGAAGAGTACTTAGCATGGGAAAAACAAGCAGAGTCTGTGTTTGAATACCATAACTTTTATAAGAAAAATAAGGTATGACTGTTGTCATTAGTTTTCAAGATGATGCCTTATTGTGGTGGGAACGATTATCATATGCTAGAGAGTATTATGGGTGAAATCCTATCTCTGCATGGCAAGGGATAAAGAGAAGATTGCAAAAAAGTTATGCCACAAATTCCTATGAAGAATTGTTTCCAAGGCCTACACAAACTTCTAAGGCTACCATTGGTGATGAGATTAGTGCTTCTAAAGTTACAATAAACATTCAAACTTCTTCTTTACATGATGATACAAGTATTAAATGCCAAGATTTTAAACATGATTGTACAAATAAGGAGACTATAATTGTATTAGAAAATGGTGATACTACTAGTTTACATAATGATAAGACATCACCATTAGAAGTTTCTTCCAATGCTTAAATTGTAAATCTCATACATAATGATGTACTTGTTGATGAGCTAAAAGAAAAAGAAATAAAAAGAGAAAGAGAATGCACACACATGAAAGAAAAAGAATTAATTATGCGATAAAAGGAGAGTTGTGTGAAAACAATAGAGAGGAGTGAGCCTAAAGTTGTAAAATGATAGCTGAGAGAGGATGCACCAAACCTAAGAGATGTACATGCAAAAAGGAAGGTGAAAGAGATAAAAATCTTTATGAAAAAAGGAGTGATGAGAGCTATTCTTCCAAAGAGCCTACAACCATGTTTTTGTTCAAAGGGATGTATTACATTACTAATAAAATTTATAGTATTTGTATAGTGCTTTTATGTCTCTTTTACAAGGTTATGAAGAATGTTTTTTCATGGAAAAGCCTAGCAAGCAAGGCGACCTAACTCTTAATTCTTGTGATAATGGTGTTGTAATGCAGAGTGAGGTTTCAAACTTGTGTAGAAAAGAGTTTTCTTGCTTTTGTTTGGACAATTGTACATGTTTTATTTATTCTAGGTGTAATTCTTCTTCTTTTAATCATAGTTTTTGTGTTACTAGGTTTTCTTTTAATGATGAACGTTTGTTTTCTTCTTTAATGTTTTTGCATTTCTTCTTTAAAATGTTTAGCATTTCTTCTTTAAAATGTTTAACTTCTAATTGTTTTTCCTTTTGTTTTAAATGTGATTTTTGTAAGGGTAGTTCTTGTAATTTTTGTCAAAATGTTTTTTCTTCTTCTTTAAGTGAAAATGTTTTCTTTCCTCTTCTTATTTTACTGTTTATAAATCATTGATTTATGATTCTTCTTACTTTAGGCATTGGTTAGGAAGAAAGTTTTCTTTTAATTTCAAGGGTTCTTTTGTTTCTTGTTGCTTTTTGAATTTTAATTCCTGTTTTTTTAAGTTCTGGTTCTATTTTAAAACCTAGATTTTATCTGTCTAGTGTTTTTTTTTAAAAAAAATTTGATAACTTAGTGTTTCTTCATACTAGATGAAGGACATCTTTAAGTGCTTCTTTTTGTCTTTTTCATTTTGTTTTGAATTCTTGTACTCTTTTGTTGGTGTGTTCTAATCTTGTTTTATATTTGATAAGATTAGTCTTTGATCCAGGTGGAAAGACTTTACTCTTTACAATGTAAGATTCATTTAGGATTATTAGTTAGTATTAGACTTATGCGTGGTTTTTACTTTCTTGTAGGTTTAGATTCAAGGATGAATCCTTTAAGGGAGGGAATGATGTATTCAACCAAGGCAAGTCCAATAAGGATCCGTTACAACTTTAAGGCCCAATTACAAGAGGAAGGCTAAAGAAGTTTAAAAATGCACTTGGAGCTTTTATACAAGGAAAGATATGGAAAGAATTGGCCCAAACAGACCAAGGATTGCATGAAGCCCAAATGCATAAGGATGGGAGCTTGGACTCTTCAAGTGGAGTACTTAATTTAATCCAATAGAGCCTAATTGATGGAGAGCACCAAAGCCCAACACCATTCTGCCATAGCATGGAATTGAGCCCAAAATGTGAAGACAAGTCTAAATGTTAAAGATTCATGCTAGATTTGCTTAATTGGCATTGTCTTCCTATTGACATAAGGAATTCTTCTCATTGGCTAAATATCATGTTGCTTTTAGTTAGGATTCTTTAGTTAGTTATTTATTTGTATAAGGAACCTTGACATAAGGTGTTTTAATGGTAGAAATTAGCTAGGCTAGATCATGGCAATCAATAGGATTATTTGCTTTTAGTCTTTATGTGGGAGTGATATTAGTTCTCCTAATAGGTTTAAGAGTTGAAAATTCAGCCATAACATGTAAGGCTGAATTAGATAGGGTTTTTTAGGGTTTTCTTAACATTTGTAAAAGGTATTTAAGCCCCTATTTGGTTATTAATAAGAAAAAAAAGATGAGTTTTGCTTAAACTTTGTGAGATTGATTATCTTCTTGAGTTCTTGAGTGGACTTAGTGAGCTTGTTGAGTGAGTTTGATAATTTCACAAAATTAGTTTAATCAAGGTTTTGAGTTACTTGGTTAATTTAGGATTGAGATTACATAACTTAAATCATATATTCCAGGTTGCTAGAAAAAGTTTTCTGGAGATCTAGTTTAGATTTAAGGATTTATCTTATTCTTGATCTTTGAATTATACTTGGGACTTATGTTTATCAAATGAGTCAAAAGCTAATTGCACCTCGTTTGTATTAGATTGGTATCAAATCCATGGTTATTCAGGATCAAAAGGTACTGTTCTTGCATTGCTCTTCATTTTATGCTTGTGTTCATGTGATTAAAACATTCAGATCACATTCTGCCTCTTCTTCTTCATTTTTCGATTCCATTAATTTTTTTTATGTTCCATTATGTTTTTCTTTGTTTTATTCTGTCAAATTCATTTTTCTCTTCTTTAAACTATTGTTTTTGTGTTTCTTCTTTAAAATGTTTAACTTCTAATATGTATTTTTGTGACGACCGTATTCATATTTGCTCTTATACCAATAAATGTAATAACCATTTTCATTTACAAAACTCATACTATTCATGTGCACAATCTATAATGCTACAATCGGTACCTATCAGAGCACTCAAGATCCAAGATTTGCCCGTCGGCCCCACGATGTCATACACACTGGGATTTGCACGTTTGCCCCGCTTATGCTTGAGCCCTCTCTGATACCAAAATTGTAACATCTAAATTCATTTGTCAAACAAATAACTATGACATCCATTGTTCTCATTTGTAAATCAACTTTGATACCATAAATTGTAACGTCACAACGTGGCTGCAGCTGGTACCTGTCAGAGTACTCAACATTTGGGATTTGCCCGTTGGCCCTGCGATGTCATACACACCGGGATTTGCACGTCTGCCCCGCATGTGCTTGAATCGTCTGATACCACAAACTGTAACTATCGTCTTCAGATGCAAATCATGGCATTTCATGTTTAGAAATGCATACACATTAAGGTTTATTTATCATACATATATAATCCCATATGTATTTAATGTACACATGTGTTAACTAATGTCAGGACCAGTGACCATAACTAGTTCTTATCAAATGTATGTACATGACACAAGGAGAGAGAGTTGGAATTCAACCGACGACCTATGTTCCATGTGTCTTGATGCAAGACTTTATGCATCAAAATGTCCAAACTCTATGCTTCA
>CATIWR010416822.1:0-10608 GCA_949677035.1 Omphalea diandra
AGATTATATACGTTATTTCAACTAATTATATATGAATACATAATTTCTTCATTCTAGATATAAAATTTATTTTTTTTACTTTATATAAATTTTTGAACAAATTCTATTTTTATCATTGTAGAATTTATTCAAATATATGCAGAAATTAAAATAAAAAAGAATAAATTTTGTATTTAAAGTGAAAAATTATATATCCAAATTGTAGATATATAATTTGTTAAAATAATATATAAAATCTGGTACCATATCTGATGGATGTAATGAAATTATGAATTTATCTATTCAGATCAAAGAAAAATGTCAAATTGAAAATGATTTTAGCAGTTTAGATACGTGATTGAATAAAAAAAAATTGTACATGTACGAAGATAAAAAAATTTAAAAGTTTATATACCAAATTTGTAATTTACCCTTTAAAAAAGAGAAAGTCTAGTATTGTCACATCTGGCCTTAAGTGGAATAAATTTTTTTCACATTGATTTTTTTTCTTTTTTATACTAAAATGATATTTTAGTGATACAGTTTTTTTTCATTAAGTAAGAAACATAATTTGTTCCTTTTATTTATATTTTGTACATAAAATGAATAAAATATTTAAGCGACTTTAGATTCAAAATCTTTACATTTTTTTACTTTAAATATAAAATTTGTTCTTTTTTTTTATTTTACTTTATATATATATTTAAATAAATTTTACAATGATAAAATTTTAAATACATAATTAGTTAAAATAATATATAGAATCGGTATTATGTCTGATACATGTAACAGAATTAAGGATTTTACCCATTAAGAGAAAACATCAAATTGAAAATAATTTTAACAGTTTAGACACTTGATTCAATAAAAAATATATACCAAAATAAAAAAATTCAAAATTCAGACACCAACTTAGTAATTTACCCTTTTAAAAAAAGAAAGTACAATATTGTCACATCCAAGGCCATTTTTGGCCGTGGATGGAATAAATTTTTCTTTTCACATTGATTTTTTCTTTTTTACACTAAAATGGTTTTTCAGTGATATGGTTTTTTTTTTCTTTTAATAAAAAATATAATTTGTTCAATTTTTTTTTTTTTTTTTACATTTTGTATATAAAATGAACAAAATATTTAGGTGACTTTGGTGCTAATTTTTTTTTCTTTTTTCTTTAAGTAAAAAATAAAATTTGTTCAAATATTTTTTTTTTCAAATTCTATACAGAAAATGAACAAAAATATTTAAGTGTCTCAGGTGCTATAACTTTTTTTAATTTTTTTCTTTAAAGTAATTTAGATGCTACAAATGCTACAATTTTTTTTCTTTTTGAACAAAAAATAAATAAAAATTGTTTATGTGTATACATAATTTGAACAAATTTTATATCTAAAATAAAAAATTACATATATACAAAATTTGTAAAATTTCTTCAAATTATGTACAAAAAATGAATAAATTTTGAATCCGAAATGAAAAAATTTTGTATCTAAATAATAAAACAAATACGATCTAGTATGATTACTATTGTCATCAATGTTGTGTTCAGGTTATTAAATTTTTTTTGAATATACAGAAAGTGAATGAAAGTGATATATAATTTGATCGAAATAAATACAAAAATTAAATACAAATTGAACAAATTTCTATATTTTGCAAAAAAAAAAAATGAGAAGTGTTCTAAATGCGAGAACATTGTTGCTGTTCTGGAGACACCTTTCAGCCTCCTTGAAAAAATAAGATAAAAAATGAACAGATTTTTTTTTTAAAAAAAATGAACGAAATTTAAATGAAAAAAGGTATGGAAATTATAAAAAGCGAGTTCCAAGATGGCGCGACTGTTAACAGTTGCACGTGATATTCCTAGCATTATAAAAAAGAAAAAGAACTTCCGTGATCTACATATAAAGTAAAGAGGCGTGAACAAGTGAATACCACGTAAAAGCATCACTCAAAAGTGATAAAAAAAAGTTGTCTCAAGACAGCCATGGAAGTTTCAAATGTTCTTTACATGAATAGCAGAAAAGGAGAAGTTGGCAACCATAGAAACTCGTTATATCAAGTACGACCCTCTCCTTTTCTGATATATGGGAGATGATCACAATTTTGAATTTTTTTTTTCCTGCGAGGAACCGTTTTTCTTTCTTTGTTTATTTCATACAGAAGAAATTGATTTGAATAGCTATACTAGAATAGGGCATAGTAGACCTATGTGAAAGCAACCTTGCCAGAGTGTCTGAAAATGTTGGAAATGGGAAGCTCTTCAGGACCCAATACGCTATTGCTACTGTGGGAAATCATAGAAACATTAGACTCGACTTGTAGCAGGTTTATGTCAATGATCTTTCAATACCCTCTTCAGGTCATTGCTGCCAAAATTTCCTGAGAAACTTGAAAAAGTGAAGGGAAGCAAGTTTCCTTGTTTTATAGCTGCAATGCCTGGAAGTTTCTATGGAAGACTCTTTCCATCCAATTCCTTGCACTTCGTTCACTCTTCTTACAGCCTCCATTGGTGTTCTCAGGTCCAACTCTGGCATTTACTTCATTGTTTTTGCATATTATTATAGCTATCAAAACTCATTCACTCCATTGGCTGCACACTTGCATATGGGAGGGGTAGAGGGTGAACCACTGAGTTGTAAATGACACATATACCTATTTACTAGACTATCCATCTAAAAATTTATATGGGTATGATCTATTTAAAATTTATATGAGAACCCAAAAGGTAAAGTTTGAATACATATAACTTGAGTGTGACCAAAAATGCACTGAACAGTGAACGAAGGTAATTGTAATTGTATTTTTTTTTTCTTTTTTTGACATATGAATCAGGTGCCTAAAGGGCTTGAAAGTGAATCAGGAGATCCATTGAACAAAGGTAACATTTGCATAGCGGAAACAAGTCCATTCAGTGTTAATGGACCATATATGGATCGGTTTGATAGTGATTTAACAACATTTTTAAGGTTGCGTTCAGAAGAAATGATTTCTGGAGGTCGTGTGGTCCCCACTTTGTTTGCTAAAAGTAGCAACTACTCTTATTATTGCAAACACGGCTGCGAAATTTGGCAATTAATAGGGACAACAATCAAAGAGATGGTTCAAGAGGTATCTATACAAATCTATATTTTTTCTTTTTGAGCGTTGATATTTGCAAGTGTGAGGAGAAGATCCAGTGGTGACAATTTCTTATTGACCCATTCATTAATTAATTGAAATTGATTGGATTTAAAACAATCTGAATTTGAGATAATGTAAATTTTAAAATTAAAATAATATTTTATTTACTACAAAGTTGAAATCATAAACCATCTGATTCGATTCGATATTCAAAAGTGATCAAATTTTTCTTTTGTATATTTGACTTAAAAGATATTGAATAGATGGATCGTGATTTTTTTTTTTTTGAAGATTTTAAAAATGATCATGCAAATATGCACAAAATATAAGCTTGCATTTGTACAGGGGCTGATTCAAGAATCAACATTAGACTCGGTTAATATTCCATTATATGCTCCTTGTGCAGAAGAAGTAAGGCGTCTGATTGAAAGGGAAGGTTCCTTTACCATTGCACGATTAGAAGAATTTGTGCTAAGCTGGGATGCTAATATTGATGATGGTAATGAAGAGTTGGTGTTTGATAAATGGGAGAGAGGGATGCATGTCGCAAACTTCATGAGAGCTATTGCAGAATCTATGCCAGTAAGTCATTTTGGAAATGCCATTATTGACCATCTATTCAAAAGATTTTCCTTGAAAGCGGCCGATTACGTGGAAAAAGGGATCGGTTTGTTCCACAATTTGGTCATTTCCTTGACAAGAATATGAATAAGTCAGTATACTCATTTGCTTGGTGTGTCACTAATGGCTGACATATAGAAAACAAGTCTCAAGTTTCTAGACTTGTTTTATGGTTGTTAACAAACCCCCATATGCTAAAAATCGATTATAGTTTGATTGTTATATCTACTTTGATTCAAAGCAAAAATCTTTGATTCAAGTCTTCTTTTCACTATATATATATATATATATATATATATATATATATATATATATATATAATTTCCTGTTAGGTAGCTCATCCATTTATTCAGGATTCTGTTTGAAATTGAATCATAAGATCCTTAAAAGACAACAATGTTGCAAAAATTAAGCTCTAGAATCTAGATTATTATTTTTTAAAGTGCATTTGAAATATGAATTTTTTTTTATAAAATATAAACTTCATTAATAGAATTAAATAATTATACAATTTAATGATTTATAGATATAATAACAGAAATAATATATCAAGCACATGTGATCATAGCCTAGCCGAAAAATGTATTTGTGAGGAGTAGCCTGTAATACTCTTCCAATCCATTTGGCCTCCGATAAATTTAAAAAAAAAAATCAAGAGTATGAAAATGTTAAAAAATATATCCATAATATCAAATGACTGAGTACTTAGAGATTACAATTTTATAAACATTCTCAACTCACTAATTATAATAGCCATAAATTAATTCTCGTGGTATTTAAATGAATATCATTAATATGTTAAAACACACTATCAAAGTGAGAATAAACTTTTATAAAGAAAGAACATATAATATTCAAAATAACAATAAATTTAAAATAAATTCAGTAAATGACTAGATGAATATTGGACATTATTCAATTAAATAAAAGATGAAAGAAAAGAAAATTAAAAGAAAAATATATGAAAGTTGAAGTGATTGTTTAGTTGCAAAAAAACAGCATTTTTATTTTTCATTTTTCATCTCAGTATGCTTTGTTTTATAATTTTTTTTTCATTTTTAAAATGAAAAAAATATGCTCATTGTTCAATTGTTCTAATTTTCTGTTTTCTATTCTTTTATAAAATCTCCAATTCTTTAATACCTGGTGCTTTATTGAAAATAAAAATTATTAAATATGAATATATAAATCATTTGTAGTTCAATCACTTAAATATAATTATAATATAAAATTATAGTTTAAAAAATTTTTGAGAGATAAAATAAAACTTAGAAATTATAAGTTAGATTAGATAAATCGAATTCAAATGTATAGGTCTGAAAAAGTGATTTAAATTTAACTTGATCTCAAAGGAAATTTGAAACAGTTTAAAAGTTTTTAGATTAAATTTGATCTAACCTATGGTCCACTCGAATTGACTTTACCTTGATTCAATTTGTAGATAATTCAAATAATTTAATTTAATTTAATTTATTAAAATATTTAAAAATTATTTTAAATTAAAATAATAATTTTTTATTTTAAAAAATTTAAATTATGAGTGTTTCAATTTGAAATCCAAAATAGACTTTAATTTTTTTTAATATATAACTTAATAATCCAACTCAATCTAACTTAACTATAACTTAAAATAATTTGATTTGAATCGTTAGAAAATCCAAAATTGTCAAAAATTAAATTTTAATTAAATCAAATTTATCAATTATGTATCAAAAAAATAAAAATTTCGTCAGTTATATACACACAAAATATATAATTTGAAACAGGAAAGGAAACCAATTGGATCACCGATGACATGCAAATAGCCACCTTCCAGGAACACAAGCTTCTCTCCCTTGAATCCGTCCTCGTGGTTGTGGTCATGCTAGAAGCAACGGCTGTGCTATAATAGTGATGATAATGTTTGGCGGGGTTTGTTGTGTTAGGTCATGCATGGCCAGCCTTTGGTGGCAGCGGTGTTGGTGAGGGTGGTGACATAATAGGTAGGTGTCAGTAGATAAGCTGAAATGGATCAATTTTTCTACCTTTCACTTTTGCTACCGTTGGTAAGACCATGTTTAGGCATGTGTTCCACCCTTCAGGACCAGACTTATCCTTTCTGTCGCCCAACCCATTTTTTTAATCAATTCTGAATCACGACAGCCAAATTGACATGCATCTCAACTACCAAATCCAAAACTAAAATTTTATAATTGAAATATTTTTAAGAATATTCAAATCCAATTAAACTAATATTTCTTAAATTCTTAAATGGGAATTTGATAAACAATGAAAGTTTCATTATACAGTTGTAAGATTTCAAAAATGTAATATATTAAAATAAATAAAATTAAATGAAATAAATTTCAACTTCATAAAAATTTTGACAAATTATAGTTAGGTAAAGTTAAAAGAATAAGTGATTTAATGCACAGTGTGAAAGTTGATTTTGTTATTATTATTTTAAACAATTAGAATATTTTCAGACTGATTTATACATCAATCAATGTATAATTACAGTTGCATAATAAATTGAAATTAGATTGATTTTTGGATCTTAATTCGTATACAGTACAAGTCTCAATCATTTAATTCAAAAATTAAATAAGATAAGCTATTAAATCTCAATTAGACTTCTATAAAACTTGTTTATAACAACTTGGATTATAAAGATTCAATAGGTGTGAATCTCAATAACTAAATAATTTAAAACTTACATTAAACGAGTTTGCTAAATTATTATTAACTCCCTTAACAATTTCATCAAGTCCTATTAAGAACTCAAAAAAAAAGAATTAACTCTTACAAGTAATTTTATTAAAAGAAATATTCTTCACTTATTGATTCCTTTGGCTAAACAAGAAAGACTATTTATAACATTTACAAAACTTATAGAAAATTCTAAAAATCACTTCCTAATTAGTCTTTAAAATCTGCTTAATTTATTTAAAAAAAATGATAAACTAAATAGGAAAACTGAAAGATATATCATATATTTTTCTAACTATAAAAGAAGGTTCATGCATAAGTAAATAACATAAGTTTCTAATTAGAAAAAGAAAAAAAATGTCATGTTATGATTTTATCAATATTAGAAAGATATTTTGACTTGACTTTTTTTTTAACTTTTTTTCCATATATGCCGCTCCTTCATTAGTTTATGTTTATAACTTTTATTCTTTCACTAAAAGATGCTTGCTAATATTCTTGAAAGTTTCTTAGAATATTCTTGGAAGTTTCTTAGGATATTCTATAACGTTTTTGGAACCTTCTAGAACACATTTGTGCAAATTTTTCTCATTTGTAGAGTTAGATTCTTAATTTCATTTTGAGGATCCATATATGAAATGAAAACACAAAAATGACCATTTTGCCCTTGTGAAGAAGATTGTCTAAATAAAGTAGGTTCAAATATGATAGTTCCAAATATGACAACTCTAAATATGGTAAGTTCAAATAAAACAAGTTTAAATATGACAGTTTCAAATATGGTAGGTTTAAATATGATAATTCCAAATATGACAGTTTCAAATATGGTAGGTTTAAATATGATAATTCTAAATATGACAGTTCCAAATATGGTAAGTTTAAATATGACAAATTTAAAACTTTTGTGATGTTTTTCTCCTTTTGAAGGATATCTTATTACTTGTCTCTTTCATTTTTTTATAACTTTGAGATTGCCACTAATTTAGTTCATATCATAAACTCAAAAGATAATTCTTATACTTTTTTAATTATTACAGATATCTTGATTTTTTTAATTTTTTTATATTTTAATGATTGACATTCGTTATTTTTATGAAAAATATTCATTAAATCTTTATTTCATCGAATATTTCATTAATTAAAATAAATATTATATAGCATGGTGTGTGTATATATATATATATATATATATATATATATATATATATAACTGCTATATAATATTTATTTATCATACTAAAAAGTTTTTCTGTTAAATTTACATAAAAATACCGACAATTTATTTTTATGTTTTATTAAAATTTTCATTTTTACCGATATTCTCCAAAACAAATAATTCACAATAAGAAAAATATAAAAATTAATAGAAATTATAGTTCACATATATATCTTCTGTAATGTCATTCCATGAAAGTAAAAAACCAATTTTAATTTTGAGAACGAATATGGACTACTGGACAAAACCAAAAGCCATAATCAAACTTTCTCACTTAAAAAATTTTCTTAAAAATATTTATTTGTCAATCACCAAATAATATTCTGTGTCTCATAAAAAATTTGAAGTCCAAATCAAAAAATCAAAAATATTTAATAAACCAATTCAGTTTCAAATCTTGAATTTAAACTAAGACACTATTAAATTTGCAAACGTTGAAAAGAAGGTTGACATGCATTAGAAAAAAAAGAAAAAAAAAAAAAGAAAATCTGCAAACGGAGCCTAAGTAATCTCTAAAATCATAATAGAAAATTTTTTTAATGTAACAAATTAAATGAGATAGATGATTTCGTGCAATGTAAAAAAAGTGAGAATAACTTAATTAATTAATTTATAAATCACAAGAGAATCGTAATAATTAACTCTAATTATAATGTCAATGTGAATTTAAATTTAACAGTTACACAGTGGTTAATGAGGGTTCAAGCTGCACTCTTGCAATGTTGAAGAGATTTTTTTCTTCTTTTTTTTTTTTTACTTGGTTTGGAATTTGGATATTAGGCCTATTAGATTGTGAATTTGGTAACACTATGTGGGACAAGGTTCAAAAGATACGAAATTTTGGCATTTTTATTATTAAATTGATAATAATAAAAATACTTTGTTACTGTCATATTTATTACACTAATCCTTTGTTTATTAAATAAAATTTATCTTTTGTTATATTTTAAATAAAATTTATCTTTTGTTATATTTTAAAGGATAAAAAATAATTCATTTATTTTTCTTTTCATTCTCTCCTAAAAATGAGGAAAAACAAAATGATGGTCCAAGGTGTTTAAATCACCCAATTTTCTCTTCTTTCATTCTCTCAATTTTCTAAACAAGAGAAATTTCTCCTTTTCTCTATATTGTCACCTTCTTCCCCCTCTTCTTTCTCTCATTCCCAAACAAACACTAGATCTTTTTCAACGTATTTTATCCTTTTGTCTTTTATCCATATTTTGGAGTGTGCGTGTATATATATATTCAGGCTCCCGCAATGATTGTTGCATCCATATTCAATCAATTTTGTTCCAAAAGTACTGGCGAGGGCAGGATTGATACATCTCTATATGGAGAAAGAAAGAAACGATAGTGACATTGAACTGCACAAAATCCTGCACATGAATGGAGGAGTTGGAGACAATAGCTACGCCAACAATTCCAATTTTCAGGTAATATGGGTCTATGTTTATAAAACCGTTATTTATTTATTATTATTTTTTCTAGACAAAAGGTGGATGGGACTTGAACCAACTGAATCTATATCCAAACTGAGACATGCACCTGCCACTGTAAATTTTTGTTGTTTTAATATTATGCGAGACTAAAAATTATATTCAATTTTTTTTTAATATATATAACAGAAGAATGTGATGCTGAAGGCAAGGCCAATATTACAAGAAAGCATTGCAGAGCTATACAAGAAGAATTTCCCAAAATGCATAACAATTGCAGACATGGGTTGCTCTTCAGGACCCAACACCTTTCTTCCAATATGGGAGGTCATTGATGCCATTGATGAAACCTGCGAGCAATTGCATAGGGAACCTCCCATGTTGCAAGTTTTCTTGAACGACCTTCCAAAGAATGACTTCAACACCATCTTCAAGTCATTGCCAAGTTTTTATAAGAAGCTGGCGGAAGAGAAGGGTACCGAGTTTGGGCCTTGTTTCATAGCTGCAACGCCTGGAACTTTCTACGGAAGGCTTTTCCCGCCTGGATCACTTCACTTCGTTCACTCTTCCTACAGTCTGCAGTGGTCCTCTAAGGTCTGCTTTTTTAAAAAATAAAAAAAATTATCTATAAGAAGTATAAATATAAATAATTATAGCGCATCTTTCGAATGGTAAAATTTGCTATAAATTTTGGTCTTTTTAAAATAAATTCTTGTGTTCAATCCTTTTTTTTTTCCTGATATTTAAAACGATTTGGTTAAAAACGGAAAGTAGGTTATTGATAAGAAAATGGTTAAAACGATCCTTTTTTTTTTCTCCTTTGTCGAACTTTTTAATTATTATGTGTAGAGTGGTAAACATGTCAGGTCAAACTCGTAGGGTGGACACATTGTGGAAATCGAAAAACTGATTAAATAGAATCAATTTTGTGGATTTGGCTTAGTTTAAATATAATTTTAATTTAATTTAATTTTTTTAAAAATTAATTAATTTAAATTGATTTGATTTTTAAATAAAAATTTTAATTGTGTTGAACTAAATTGAATTTATTTAAAATTAAATCAAAATAGGTGGAATCTATAATAAATCAAATTTAGATGATTGAATTCTATTTAAATTTATTATTTATATTAAAAATATATCAAATTTTTAAAAATATATTATTCATATTAAATATTTTAAATTTATTTTCTAAAAAAAATTAATTTAAATTAAATTGAACTATAATTAAAACTGAATAAGATTGGTTTGATTTATAAATTTATTGGATTAAGCTTGGTTTATATTTTTTAAAAGTTTGATTTTTCAATTTTGATAGCTTCAGTTTGATTTTAATTGAATGTCCATCCCTATGAACGAGTTTAGATTAATTATTTTTTGGTTAAGTTTATTTAGTTATGTTTTCTTTAATTGAATTGAATCATTTCAGATTATATATATATATATATATATATATATATATATATATATATATATATATATATATATATATATAAATAAATTTAAATTATTTTTTTTTTTTTTTAATTATATATATAAATTATA